>SNQJ01S0037979.1:0-19240 GCA_010110895.2 Picea sitchensis
ATGAGAGCTCCTCTCCTTTTATAAGTTGAAGAGGATAAGGTGAGGAGGTTAGGATGATCCCACTAAATCATGAAAGCGAGTAATATCCAAACCATTCGGATGCCACCTTACCATAGAAGCTTCTCCTTCTAGAAGATTCAAGAAAATGCTCATTTTTTCCACGTGCTGGCATTCTCGCACCCTAGCTATAGTGCAACTTGCGAATTGTTCGCACCCTGGCTATAGTGCAACCTACGAGAATTGGTCATTCTCACACTCTGCCTATATAGCAACCTGCGAACTTCTTTTTTTATAAGGGTTTTACATAGGAAAATGCAACTTCTTTTCTCAGAAAAAGTTCTTCTCCCTTCTCTCTTTAGGAACTTAGGCCACTGACCCCTCTGAAGGCAATAGATAGGTTTACATCATTAACGATCATAGGGATGACAAAAATAATGTGTAACAGATAGCAAGAATTACTAGGTTGCCAACTGAGGGGAAACACCATGCTCTGTTATTTGCAGATAAAAAAATATAAAGAGCATAATCAAAGGATATGCGAGTGAAGTTTCACACATTTAGAGGGGTGTGCGCCCTGGATATTACAACTATATGTGACCCAACCATTCCAATAGTGACCTAGCTATTATCATGTAAGCTTCTATGGAAGTGAAGGAAGGATTAAGTACCATCATGGGTAATAACTGTGGTAGAGAAATGTGTAGAAAGAACTACAATGATCTAGGCACCATTCTTACTAAACCAGTTCCTAGTAGACTACGCAGAAGCCCAAGATAAGGGACTGGAGATTCACTACCTTTGACTCTTGATTTTGATTTCCTTCATAGCATGGGCATAGTTGGAGGACACATAGTTTTTAGGGTTGAGAGGGACGTCATACGTAGCGACAAAGTACTAGAATTTTTGGTTTTGAACCAACAAAAGGAGATAGATGGATAACAATGTAGAATTCTTTCTCTATGCTGAAAGAATTCGATAGAGTATCTGGAAGGCATCATGCATGTCACCATAGTTGGTGGAGGCATATGGACCAGTTGCAGAGTTTTTTATAGATAGACATCACATGTACATCAAAGCTAGGAAGGATCCCAGGGAGGAGTGGGTCTAAACAAAGTACAAGATCATGAAAGAAGACATCCAACTGGTCATGCAGGATTGAGAACTAGACTGGAAGGTCTCAACACAAGGGGATGCGACATCATAGGGAGGGGACATCGAAGCGATACATCACACAGATGTAGATATGGACCCTCCAGGAAATGGGGCAGAGGAAATAGATCAAGGAAATGAAATGGAGGATGCACTGGAAACAGAACCAACATAACAACCTCCACAACCCCCACCTAAGATAGGGAAGAAACGACAAGATCAAAGCACAGGTTCATTTGTGTGGAATAAGACAAAGGCCCAAAATCCACTAGCCATCTACACAATAACAAATGAAGACATGTAAAGGATTGGATACCAACTAAGGGATGTCATGTAGGAAGTCCTAGAAGAGACCACAAATAAGTAGGACAAATTACAAATGAAGGTGTAGGACCAATGTCTACTTTTGCAACAATTATTGGAAACAGTCTAACTGGCACATGTGAAAGGGTATGGCACAGGCTAGGAAAGAATAACAGAGGAGGTATGGACTATGGTACCAACACAACTGAAAGCATATCATAGAGTGATCCATATTTCAATACAGACAATCATGATACCCAACCCCTAAGTACAAGAGAAGCTACAAGTACTAAGTCACCTAGACCTACTCATGTAATGGATTCCTATGGAAGTATTACAAGGGTTTCACACAGGGATCACACATGAAATAATTTTTCAAGCAAACACAAAAGACACGAAATTAGATAAAGCAGAAGCTGAGAAGATGGAACTATAGAAGCAGTGTGCCACTGCAATACAGGAAAAATGCTTAGTAGAGAAACAAGTGGAACTCACAGTAAAAGAGAAGAGCAAGGTTGAAGGAAAGGAAGATAAAGCCTTGAAAGAGAAGATCGAGGTAGAAGTTAGGGCTGAGAAATCTTTGAAAGAGAAAGAAGAGGTAGAAGCAAAATCCGACAGATCCTTGAGGGAAAAGGACGAAGTTAAACAATTGATAGAGAAAATCCAAGTGACAATCCATAACTTATTCAACAAGTCCCATATGTGCCATTGGTCATCGAGGCCATAGTAGAAGAGAAAGTATCCAAGATAAGTTTAGTTATCAAGAAATTATGGAACAATATCATCGAGTCGCAACTATGTGCAGTGCCAGGGACACCACCAAAAGAAAGGGAGAAAATGGAAAGGACAACTCATACAACAGTGGAAAAGATAAAAATCTTGGAGCAAGAATGCATAAAAATGTGCAACGGAGGTGCACACATTTGGACAGATCTTACTGCCAATCCATAGTTGCAAGCATTGGAAGATAAATTAATGACTATGCCATAAATACTCTCCCACTAGAAAAAAGAATGACAACAATCCTGGCTAACAGGAAATTCTACAGTAGAGTGGAACAGATAAAGGACGAGTAGTGGAAGCTCATACACAATTAAAACCACTACAGGATGAGGCCCTCGAAGTACTAGAAGGACTGGATACTGCTCAAAGCACTAGGACACTAGTAGAGTAGGGCATCGAGGTCAAACTTACCATTTTGACAATGCAGATGATGTAGGAAATATTGAATAAGGAAGCATAGGCAATGAAGGAAATATTGAATAAGGAAGTATAGGCAACGAAGGACACCCTCCAAAAATTTATTGAGGCATGGAGGAGCACAACAAAACAAGCCTAAGTGGCTTGGGATGAGCCATAGGTGAGTGTTGGGGGCTTGTTGGGCATGCAGTTTTGGAGATGGAATAGTGAGAAGATATGAGGTATAGGGAAAAGGCGTAGGAAGGACAAAGGAAGAAGAAGATCAGGAAGATCAAGAAGATCAAGAAAGAAGAGAGAGGAAAGAGGAGAAGATGAGGGACAATAATGAACAACTAGTGTAAAATCTGGGAAAATTAGCTGAGTATGAGATGTATCTAGCTCATAGTAAGTTGTCGTCAGTGGAGCATGAGGGGTATCCAACTCATTATGAGTTGGCAAGATACCATGAACATAATAGAAAAAACATGAAAAGGATCCGCAAAGAAGAGATAAGAGAGTCATGAGGTCGAGGGAGGAAGATAGGGTCTTAGAGTAAAGAGAATTGTAAATAAGTTGCTAACACAAAGATTGGAGGCCTAAGCAGCTCAAGCACCCTCTCTCCACCTATCACATATCCCTTCTCGATACCTACTCTCACCTCCCGACACCTGTCCCACTCACATTCCACTTTCCTTTGCCACTGCAACCTCATCCCGACCTCCACTCCCCCAATCGCTTCCTTCCACATGGTTGTCGCTCACTTGTTGGGCCATGCGGTTTTTTGCCAAGCACCTCACTCCACATCACCCCTGCGCATCCGCTATCATAATGCCACCTAAAAATCTCACATTGGTCACAGAAAAAGACCATTCATGGCCTTGAGGCATCAGGATGGACTCACATAATTCATTGACACCGTCTGAGAATAGTTATGGGTGTCAGGCCCAGTCCTAATCCCAATGAAGACAGTCATTGAATATTGTGGGAAGCAGTTGAGACCTTGCCTCATCCCATAAATGGAAAACATTGCAGAGAGTATCCATGAAGGAACACTTACGATTTGAATCTTCCTTATGGGAAATTTTTCATGTAAATCACATAACTATGTATGGCTCACATCTAACATAATGAGGTCTACACAACCTGACAGAGCGAGAGCTGAGTGAAGGCTTTGAAGGCAGTGATATGATCACATTTTTGGTGGTTTCATCATTTTAGTATATATACGCAGTTTTGATATTTTGTTAAGGTCGAATGGTTGAGCTAATCTCCCTACTATTGTAATATTTTTATTGAGAACAACTGGTTCTCTAGTTATGTATTTGTTTTTGAGACATGTTGGTTAATCTGAGTCAGATTTCTTACTCCATATTATTTTCCTCTGATACTGAGAGATTTCATGTTTGATTGATTCACATGGATTTTTGTAATTGTATTATGATAAATGTTTGATTATAGTATTGTTATGTTTTCTTTCATCTTCCTTGAAATTTGAATCCAAGAGGACGTTGTGTTTAAGTTTTTCCTCCTTAGGCTGCTGGAAAATCTAATGTTCATAGTGGGCCTCTACACCTATCTCACTAAATATTCCTCCTATTCACCCTTACTCCAACTTACTGACTGAAGTGGATGCAAGATATCAATAATTGGTGCATGCTAGTCCAGATTTATGAGTTAGAACGCTATTATTATTGAGTTTTCTTCATTTGACCACTCAAAATTCAATTACCCATGACATATAAATTGATGGGTACTAGGCTTACCTTCAATGCAATCTGAAGGTGACTTCTAGTGATAGAAGAAGTTACAAGTGTAAAGGTATTTGTATATTGAACATCCATTGTAGCATAGAGAACAACTAATATCCTTGAATATAATAAAGAAGACAACCTTTTGTGGCATAGCCCATAGTTGGGTGAACCATGGTAACCCTGTGTAGAACTGTGCTTTTGGATGTTAATTCATGTTTGTGCTCTGAATGAATATTTATGATTATCTTTAATGTTGATGATGAACTTTAATTCTAATGATGATACAATAACCTGCAATAACTATGATTGTATGTTTAACCACTAACTAGTATGACTATGAGGACATGTGCACATAAAATTAAGTAAATATAGGTATGACAAGTAAGGTTTCCGATCTTTCCCTCATCGCTACAGAATGTTGGTTCTTGCAATACCCATAAAGATACCTTGGGTGATACTTCTCCTGCTTGCACGTGATGCCAAAAGGGCTGGTGTCTATAGGGTTTTGTTGGACTAAGTAACTTGAACCCAGGGTCTTGAACCTACATGTGCACGCGTGACAACACATGTGAACATCCTAGAGACCATTCTCAGCTCCAACAATATCTCCATGGGTCATATGGGACAATTTTGTGTGTTTGAGTGCACAATTTAGAGGAACGAAAAATCAAAATATTAATTTTACAAAGTAGTTATATCGCTGAAACTAGTGAATTTTAAGTCCCTTGTTTACAAATCATTTGCATAATATAAAATAAATATGTGGATATATCTAAATTAAATTACTTAAATATCTCTTTCTTTGTATAATTTAAGCAATGAACACAATTAATATTTTACAAAAAGAACTTTCCAAGAAATTTTACTTTATTATTACAAGGTTTTGAATAAGACTATATATGCATAGTTTCTTTCAAGATTTGTTTGAAGAGAAAAACTTATATTTATGATGTTGGGGTTTGTATTCTATGGAGCTTTTAAAAATAATAACTTTCAAATAAGAGTAGGTAAAGATAAATGAAGGTCAATTAGCGAAGGGCACATTATTGTTTTGAAGGTGGTGATGAAGATAATTATTATTGGTTGTTCTATACTAATATAGGATGACTCATTACTTTTATTTAAGAAAAACTTATTTCCTTACATCAAAACTAGTATTAGGTTTTAGTGGAGGACCAAAAGACAATTTAAACCTATCTAGTATGTCCAAAAAAACCATCATCCCTTATGGTCATCACTAAGGCTACCTCCAATAATATCGTATGCTTTCTAATAAAATCTAAGCTTAACATGATAAATAAGGAAAACAAATACACATTGTAACATCTCCACTATAATCCTTGATTTAATTAATGTTTAATGTATATATAATGTGTTGGTACGATCAAAGCCATGTAATATGTGTACCATATTTCTATGTTTTAATGCCAACTACTAAGGGGACATTGGCATAGATGGGGGATGAATTAATCCACAAGACAGGGGAGGGTATAAGAGAATGGCCAAGAGGGGTCCGAGGGAGAATTACCCATGTATATTAATTCAACCCATTTTACTAAATTTGCTACTGGTCTATGAACCTTCTTATTTCTAATTGAGTGTTCCCATAGCCAATCATTGAATAAATGTAAGAGGGTGGTTGTGAGTGGTCACATCCCATAGTTATTGGGAACATGGGGGATGGATATAATCATCTTGGGGAAGCGTGTGAGTCAAAGAAGGAATCCAAAGGAGAGGAAATGTGTATGGGATGCTACAATATTTTTACACAATTAGTTTTTTGGTATGAGTAACAAGTAGAGAGGAAGAAAGAGAGATTGGAGATAGAACATCCATGGAGGGAGAAGTATAGAGTATGTTAGAGAGTTTTTGTTGTGGTTCGTTGGTAGTTTCCCTAGTAGTGAGTTCCCTTGAGTTCCCATTAAAGTGATTACTAGTTACATGTGACAAAGAGACCCTAATAAACAAATGGGATGGGTTGGGCAGGTCAAGAGGAAGAGAGTTGGAGGAAAATAGGGATAGTTGGAGGAGAATATCAATGGGTTGTGAGTTTTATGAGTAGTGAGTGGACACTAAGAGCCTACTCTCTTTTGTGGATTACTAACCTCATCTTGGGGGTGACTGGTTGTTGAGATTTGGAACAATCAATGTATGATTGAGTGGAACTTCCATCCCAAGCAACTAGTTTCACAACAAAATTAAAAGATAAGTATTTTATATGTATATGAGTTAAACTATTGTGCATGAACTCTATTTATTTAAGAATGATTTATATGTTTTTGTGTTGAATTATCAAGTTTCTTTCTATCACTAAAATTTCCTGTGCATGTATCTCATACATTTGTGGAGGGAAATGTGACAAGATGATGTACATGTAAATGTGGGGTACAAGTAGTTATTAAAAAAAGTAAGAGATGATGTGAATGGCAGAATTGGGAAGAGGGTGTAAAAGTTCATTTCAGATAAGTGGATTTATTTTCTTCATTTGATTAGAGTGTGAAGCGTTTTACATATTTGTCCGTGGACTCAGATAATTTTATAATAATGAGATTTTATTTTGACGGGTTGAATCGCCTAATCCAACAAGGAAATGAAGTGCTTACATATTATTGATAATAGTATCAGCTCATTAGTTATTGTTGTAGGGTCATAGTTATAGTACCCTTGAAACTTGTAGTAGTAATAATAATAATGCGTGGGGTCATAGTTATAGTACCCTTGAAACTTGTAATAATAATAATAATCTATTTTTAAGGTCACAGCTAAGCCATATACCAAATTGGTCCAACAATTTGACTCATAAAGTCTACTGAGGTATACATACCCTACCTCCTTCTGGATTTGAGCTTGTAATATCTTAGGAGGAAACACATGTTCTTAATGAGTATTCCCACTCAGGTTGTAAATAAGGGGTGGATATTAGATTTGTTTAAAAAGTTTGATACTTTTTTTTTTCCGCAGAAAAATTTTCTCAATTTATATTAATGATATAAATGTGTTATAAGGTCGACAAGGTTAAGCACAAAAATAGATGATGTATCTGGAAATCTCAAAGAGAAGGGAAATACAAATCCATGCAGATATTTACAAAAGAAGTCAAGTGCATATAGTCATGGCAGAAGAGTACAAAAGAGCAGTACGCACTGGCTGGAGATGAGTTGAGTGATGGCTAGACAGATCTATATGTTTTCACTCGGAGGTTCTAGAAAAACTTAAGATCAAGAGGGGGGTCCTCATGCCCATCCACATAGAGGTTATAAAAAATGGTTCCCGCTTGCTTCTGGAGAGAAGCCTTGGAAAGAAAATATGCTTCTTTGTTGTTTTCTCGATATGTATGCTTGAATTTTAACTTGGAAAAGGATGTTTGTAGTTGTCAGGTCCTTTCCATCCAGCCAAAGAGGGAGGAGACCTATAGGTTGGATTTGTTATTGAGCCAGTCTATAATTATGTAGGAGTGTCCATATAGAAGGAGAGGGTCTAAGTTTAGTCTAGAAGCCAGGAGAAGAGATGCCCAGGCTCCCAAAACTTCCGCCCTGGTGTTGGAACCCTGTCCACAATTTAATTTCCATCTGCAAAATGTATTTGTGGAGATATGTAGCACTCCACCTGCGCCACTCTTCAAGCCATTTGATTGGGAGGCTCCGTCAAACCATCCTGTATGAGACTTCTCCGGAGTGGGAGACTTATGCATGGGAGCTATCGCCTTATCTTGAGAATGGATGGTTTTCCAAGTATGGTGGAGGCCAAGTGATTTATAAGCTACAGTGGTGGAAGAGGGGGATTTGTTCTAAAAAATGCACTCATTTCTGCCAATCTAGATGAACCAACAAACCATCGGTGGAAGGTTTATGGTGTGTTTGGTGATTTTTAACCAATTCTTGAAACAATCTGCTAGTGTGGCTTCATCCCAGGTGAAATTTAAATTCAGAGCAGATGTAATGATGGACCAGACCGTTCTGGTAAACACACAATGGATGAAGATGTGTTGATTGGATTCTACTTCAAGGAAACAGAGGTGACAGACATTCAGGGGAGTCCATCCTTTCTTCTAGAGAACATCCCAAGTGTTAATATTATTCATGATTCTAAGACCAAGGATGAAAAATCCATCCGCTAGTAGCATTGGGCAAAATGTGATTCATAATTTCAGAGTATGCATTGTGCGCTATTAAGAAACCTCATCCATTTCCCCCCATCCACATTGGTAGATCGACTGTGGTGTTGAGTTGTATGCTTGTGTTTGTTATATGGTGGCAGAAATAAGTCCACTTGGGTGCAAGGTTGTTTGGTATCATGAGTTCTAGGCTTGATTTCCATAAATTTAAAATTGGAGTCGAGGGGAAAGCTCCAATAGCTTGGAAGAGGAAAGCCACATGTTTTGAGTGTAAGGAGGAAATGAGATCAAGAGAAAGACTGGAGTTATGCACCATACCTACAATATGATCTGTGCCTAAGGTGATCAAATGTCCAGAACCCAGGTACCAACATAGAGAATTTGTGATCCATCTTGTTGATTTGTTGATGTTTCTCCAGAGAGATGAGGTCGTTCTTGGTGGGGGTGTTGTTGATTTGAGCCAGGAATCTAGAGGAGAATGTGGCATGTATTTATCCTTTAATACAGAGTTCCATATCCATGTGTGGGTTTTTTATCACCACAGAAAGTTGGTAGCCAGTGTTTGGGTGGAGTGTAGTAGATTTCAGATCCCCCAACTACCTTTTCTTTTTTGTTTGGCTAAAGTTTTCCAATTGCACAGGTGTTGGAGGGTGTGGGTTGAGCATCCCAACCAAAGGAAGTTAAAGGAAAAGTTCCTGAGTTTGTCTAGAACTGAATTAGGGATGGATGCTAGCGCCATCCAATAAACAGGTTGACCCTCCAAGACTCCTTTTAGCAGGGTGTAACATCCTCCTAAGGTGAGCCAGCGGTTACACCAGTGGCCAATTCTTTTCTCAACTTTTGCAATGATCCAATTCCAGTCGGTAGGTTTGAGAGAGTCTACTTTTAAGAGATAGTCAATATATTTGAACCCTTCTGAGAGAGGTATGAAGTTGTGGGGAAGGAGAGCTTTCAATAGTGTAAGTGTTTGTTCCTGGAGGTTTTCATGGTGGAAGGTTGATTTTCTCCAGTTGATGGTGAGGCCAGTAGCATTGCAAAAGAGCTTCAACAGATTAGTGATCTTCACCCATTCTTGTATCGATCCATTGGTCATGATGATCAAATCATCTGCAAATAGTAGGTGTAATATTTTAGTAAGTCTGGAGACTTTGATTCCAGTGAGCTTCCCTTCAGACTGACTTTTTTTAAGGAGCAGTGAGAGGCCTTCCATGGCCAAAATGAAGAGCAATGGGGAGAGTGGGCAGCCCTACCTCAATCCTCTACCACTGTATAAAAAGGGGGAGGGTTCTCCATTCACTAAGACATAAACATTTGTTGTTGTTACTCCACACATGATCCACTTGATGAATTTTTGGCTGAAGCCTGATTTGGTGAGGGCTAATCTGAGAACATTCCATTTAATACAGTCAAATTCTTTTTTCAAGTCTAATTTTAGGATGATTGATTTGGATTTTTTCATCTTGATGTTGTGTAGACACTCATGTGTTGTGCTTAAGGCATCCTTTTAAAAATCCAAGTTGTTCTTCAAAGAGATCTCTTGAGAGGATGGGTTTTATCCGGTTAGCAATGATTTTTGTTACTAGTTTGTAACAAAGATTGCATAAGGAGATCAGGCCATAGTCCCCAAAGGTGGAAGGGTTGTTCTCTTTAGGGATGAGATTAATAAACATTGATTTGAGGGTTCCTATAATTCTTCCCTGGAGTCTGGAGTCCTCAACAAGCTCGAGGAGATCTGGTCCAACCAAATCAAAAAAATGTAAGAAGAATTCGACAGTCCAACCGTATGGGCCTGGACTTTTGTCTTTATTGAAGGAAGTTAGTGCCACATTCACCTCCTGGAGTGAGAAAGGACTATCTAGAGCATATGTGTCTATAGTTGTAAAAAAATGAGAGTATGCATTTGCAATAGTGAAAAAATCCTGTAGTTGGGAGTGAGTAGACGCTGCATAAAAAATTTTTAAGTGAGTGGTGGCCTCCGATGTAAGTGTTGATTGGCCTCGGTGAGTGAAGCCCCTGTCATCTTGTAAAACCCATATGTGTTTCTTGTTTTGTCAGAAGGTATAATATTGGTGGAAGAATATCGTATTGAGGTCACTGCCTTTGATCCAAGTCACTCTACTATGTTGGCACCATCTAGCTTCTTCAACGAGTAGGAGATTGTTTCTTTTAGATTCCATAAGTTGTAGAGTGAGGGTTCTGTCACGTGATGCTTCAATAGATGGATCCTCCAAGAGAAAACTATGAATAGTGAGTTCCAGTTCATTTAGTCTCCCCTATTTTTGAATCTTGTGATTTCAGGACCAAAGTTTGGATCTACCTTTCAGAGCTTTGAGTTTTATGACCATTCGACATTGAGGATCAGGGATTGTGTAGTAAGTTGGATCAGACCAGACTTTTGATACAATGTTTTTTAAATATGCCTCGGTGAGCCAACTGGAATTGAATTTGAAAGGATGCACAGTTGGAGAGTGTGAGAACTCGAGTTGGAGGAGAACAGGTGTGTGGTAGGATAAAAAATGGTATTCCACCCAGGAGCGGATCCGTCGATTTGGAGAAGTGAGAGATTTTGAGACTAGTTCTTTGTCAAGTCTTTTTTGGATAGATGTTGCACCCACATGGCTGTGTTGGCCCTTGACCAAGTTTTGGAGATCCTTGGTCAGGTTTGAACTATTTTGGGACTTTGATGGGCTAATTGAAGGCAAAGCGCAATTCGAAGAAGAGATTACAGGATCTCGACCCCTTTTTAGGGAATTTTTGGGATTAGGGTTTATGTAACAGGTATGGGGATGTCAACCCATGGGTTTACCCATGTTTAGGTCCTTTTTGTAATGTGTAAATAGAAATCTAGGCGATCTGAGAAAGGCCCAGATGTTTTGTGTGGTTGATGCTAGGTGCTAAGTATTGTGCTAAGTGCAAGTAATTGTAAGAGGCTTTGTGCTTAGTGTATGATCATATGTAGTGCTTGGTGCACTGACTGTGTAAGGAGGCTTTTCCACGTTATTTATGGTAAGCTATTCTGAAATAACAAACCCACACAGGTTATAGGGTTTGTCATTGACCTCACTGAAAAATGCGTGGAAGGACTCTAGATGAACTGGGCTAGTTTCTTAGTCAACCAGTTAGAATTGGATTGCCACGAAGCTCAGGATCAGAGCTATGAGTTCCATTTTAGCTGGTTTTTTATCCTCATCGCATTCACTGCTTGGGAGATGTCGGAAGGTGTGACCTTCCCTAACATTGAACCATTTGAGCCACTAGTTGCGAAGTTCGCCACACTTTGGTATTTGAGCAATATGGGGAAACAATGGAAATCGAACGTAGTATACCATACCTAATACCTGTAGCTGAAGAGGGCTATTGAGTCTTTCCCCCATATGATGCCGAACACTCTGGACAGGTTTAGGCCCCTTATGAAGTTCTGCATAGATAGGATTTTTATTTATATAACTACACATGCAGACCAGAGGAAAGAAGAGCTTTAGTCATACTATAAGCTCACAGAGGAGGACCTGGAAGAAATCACTAAGAAATGGCCTGCAGAGTTCCTTATACCAGTCGACCAAGCAGAACTGTTTGACCCCGACCTCATTGGAAACATGGTGGTTACTCATGAAGAGTATGATGCACCCAACAGTAGCAGAAAGAAGAAGAAAGAATAGGTATAGGAGATAAGCATCGCATTAGAAGAGAATGCATGAGATTCACCTAGCGGAGGAGGAGATGACGAAGTGGACAAAGAAGAGAAATAAGGGGAAGAATATAAACAAAAGAAAGGCAAAGTAACACCACCACAAACTTCCCTTGATGATGCAGATCCATCTAAGAAGAGAAAGGTTTCCCCCATGAAACCTACATCGCGGAAGAAGTCCAAAGCTAGCAAACCTTATTGTAGCTGTATCAGATGTCTCGAAAGATATTTTGCAGAGAACTGAAGAAAAACAAGAAGCCATGTATGATAGAATTCAAGCATAGATAAGAGGTGTAAAACAATCCCTTCACCCCAACTGCACAGTGTCCATTTCACCCCCACCATCAAATGAAACAGAGTTGGGAGATGAGCCTTTGAAACTCTACAGAATAATTGATGTGACCGAAGCTCGCTTTTTTCATGCACAGGAAGAAAAAGAAAAGGACACAATGGCCTTGAAGCAAGCACAAGAGGAAGTGATAAAGCAATTTTGAGTTGCACAATAGGAGAAGTACAACCTCCAAATCAAGTTCGAAGAGGTTAAAGAAAAGATACAGAAAGAGAAAGAACAGATTCTCATGGAGCAGGTTAGAGTTAAAGAAGCAGTCAACAGAGCACTTCACTCTATGAAAGGATTAGAACAGATAGAAGAAGACCCAGTGGAGAGTCAATTAGTGAAGCTTGTTGCCTCCATCCAACAAATTCAACAGAGAGTCACAGAATTGGAGTTACAATTAGTACCAAGCACTCCGTAGGAAGTGCGAGACCAGCGAGAAGAAATCTCCCGGAGCGTAGTCTAAAGAATAAAGAAATTAGCCTTGGAATGTAAACAACTTAGCAATCACAATGCGGAGAATTATGAGCACCTTACCAAGGACCCCGAACTAAAGACACTGGAGTCGCATCTCCAGGAAGAAAAGTAGCAAGCAACAACAGTACAAGCACATTTGAAGACCTTTTCAGTGGTTAAGCAAATGAAAAGATCCCAAGAACATCGCACGACTCAACAACAGGTCCATGTTATACAAAGAAAAGTCATGGAAGTGACTCATAAGCTCCAGCCAGTCTACGATGCAGATTGCCTACTTTTTGAGGAGATTGAAAGTCAAGGAGTAGAGCTGGAACAAGTAGTCACTTTGGTAGAACAATGCTTAGAGGGACATGTGAATGAAGCAGTTATTCAAGAGTTCATCGAGCAGGAGGCCTTAGTGAAGAAGTAGGTTGAAGTAGCTCGAGCCAAGATCGAGGTGTTTGAGGCAGAGTTACCAAAATCAGAGTGACTTGAGACGAGTCACAGGTGAGTGTTGGGGGATTGTTGGCACTTAAAAGTTTTGGAGATCCTTGGTCAGCTTTGACCTATTTTTGGACTTCGATAGGCTAGTCGAAGGCCGAGAGAAATTCGAAGCGAAGATCGTGGGATCTCAGCCCCTTTTTAGGGCATTTTCGTGATTAGGGTTTATGTAACGGGTCTGGAGATGTCGGCCCATGGGTTTACCCATGTTTAGGCCCTTTTTGTAATGTATAAATAGAAATCTAGGCGATGTAATATGCCTCAGTGAGCCACCTGGAATTGAATTTGAAAGGATGTGAAGTTGGAGAGTATGAGAAATCGAGTTGGAGTAGAACAAGTGTGTGGTTGGAGAAAAACGGTTATTCCACCCAGGAGCGGAATCGTCTATTTGGAGAAGTGAGGGATTCTGAGATGTAACATCCCCCAAAATAAATTATTTTTGAATTTGAAATTTCTTAGGAAAATTATTCCATTTTGGTAAATTCGAAATTGGAAATTTTTTTCCATTTATGAAAATTCTGAATTTTGAATTTAGTTAATTGTAATTGATGATTATGAATGTTGGGTAGAGATCTGATTTGACCCAACTAACTATTTGACTATGACACTTGTACGAAACAAAATGTTTTATAATTATTGTTGAAGGACAAATGGAACAGCCATGTTAAAATCAGCTGACCATGACTCCATGAGTGGGGAACATGTTGGAACTACCTCAAGGTTGATTGTTACAAGTGGAAAATCTAGAATTTGGCCATTGGCAGCCCCTAAAAATTAGGGATTTAGAAAGCTGCGAAAATTCCCAAGGGGGGAAAATACCTAGGCACTTTTTCTTTTGGATATATAGCATATGTGAGGAGGCAGGACACTACCTAGTATGTTGGCAGAGAACTATTGATCTCTTGTTGTTATGAACACTGATTTCTGAGTGTGAGACAAGGATAATTTGTTGAGACTAAAGGACTATTTCTAAGGTGGAGTTATGAGTTTTCCCTCATGGATTCATGGTCAGGATAGGGGGTGAATGGAAAAAGTGACTTGGTTGTTCCATTCTAAGGTTGGGAGGAACATGGTTGTTCCCTTTGTCTTTCAGCGAACTAGTTCATATATGTTCACCTACTCTTTTCTTGTTAAATATCTCTTGTTTTGAATGGCTGTCAGAATGCATATATATATTACTGGGTGAATTATTTCTATTGAATTTCCTTTAATTAAGAATCTCTTTGATGCAAATGACTAAAATAGTAGAGCTAGTATAATACTGTGTGAAATTATGGATGAGAGTTAAACTATGAATGGACGAAATAAATGTAGAATAAACCCTACAAGTGTTAGTTTTATGCTTCGAATGAAACTGTCTGTATACATATATGTGTGTGTGTGTGTGTGTGTGTGTGTGTGTGTGCTAGTCATGAGTAGAATCAAAATCTTTGTGAATACGCTAACATACTTCTAGTTTAAACAAAATCAGACCAACTTCCAATATTGTATAGTAGGAACCCTGTGATTTTATAAGTACAAGAAAAGTCAATTTGAAGGAGTCTTTTTACTGCACCTTGAACTTTGAAAACACTGAAGGGTATACAAGAACAAATTGTTTATACATTCACATATTATTGTAATGAGTTTTACAGAGTAATAACACTACTGTAATATCGATGCATGGCAAGAATAAACACTCATATAGGGTTATGTACATATATGTTTATATATAATTATGTATATCTAATACCTGTACAAAAGTTTAAATATTCTACGTTCGATTTCATTGAAATATGAATTGAAGAAATACAAGTTTTGGAAGTTTGTAAATTAATTTCATACATGCATGCCTGTAGGTTTTCCGATTTCAAGTTCCAACAGGTGTTCAAATATAATGGAAGACAGATAGTCTATTTAGTCTTCATAGGAATTCTATAAAAGATAAATAGGAATTAAAGAAATAATAGTTCTATTTGACTACAATAAAGCCTCTGAATATAACAAAACAAAAGTAACAAAACAAAAATTGGGGAAACATATTTTATGGAAACATATAGGCTAACATGCCTTCTTATAAATAGTATAGGCATTATAAAGAACCATAATACCATTTCGACGGGGTTCAAATTTTGTAACCCTAGTATTTCAATTTCACATATACAAGAGAAATAATTCAGGGATTAAACCCTTTAAAGTTTATAATATAAATCCAATCAGACTAAAATCAAATTTGCCCAACCTCACGCAAGTATTGTGTTCTCTTCCAACAGAGAGATATCGACATAAAAATAGGATTACTCTTCAACCAACTGATACATGAATCAAGACATAACTTCACTTATTAATGATAAAACTAGAATGGAACTGTGACCTCCATTCCTAGAACTGGGAAAGCTAAGTCTGAGAGTTACTAGGCACAGAACCCGAATACCATTTGCGTGAAGGATAGGAACCAACATCCAGAATTTTTCGCGGTCGAAATCTCTGCAAATAAATTACCATTTTAAACATTAGTAAAATATATGAAAGTAAAGTGAATGAAAATTTCAACAGAATGATAAATGATAGCAATAGTGTCTTCCAGAGAGACACTCAACTTATGACATGAAGACTCGTGTCCTTTATTTGTTGCATTCTAGTTGGATAGACATCCATACCGAGGGGAGGGTGGTCCAAGGAATTCCTGATGGGTACCCTTGCATCAACAGGGTCCCACCATTAGTGTTGGTACCAAATCATATAATCAATTGCTGACAGAATGAAATAATCAACAGTGCTAACATTTAACATACAAATTGTATAAGACATGCCATGCGAACAGGTCGAAGACATAGCATAAATGTTACACACTGAACAAAGGTTATATCTAAATGTTGATTTTAACCCTTCCTAAACCAACTGTCTAAATTGCAGAGGGTACTTATAAATCAACAATAAATATAGATTTAACCTTCTAATGAATCCAAATGGTGTATACTAACTGCAAACAATGATAATGATAAGAATCCGTACAAACTCAAACATTGCATGTCATGAGGATTTTAATAAACTGTTTGGAAAACATAGGATTCATCCTTTAATTGTACCAGACAGGAATGAATTATCCATTAAGGAAGCATTATATTCATAAGGACCAGTTAAGGGTTTGACAAAAATTACAGAAGGGTGGATTCACCCTTTACAAAGAGAAATAAAGAAATGCAATGTATTATGCTATACACAGTGAAAATATTTAACTCCAGACAAAGAAAAAACCCCGTGTAGCCTCACAAAAGGATTTAACATCATGCCTCGACATATATCAACAGAGGGTCCATAAGGAATAGCGATAATAGGGAAATAACAAAACCCTAGGATTTAAAATACACACGAAGAAACTATGCAGGTGAAAATTTCTCTAAATCAGAGAAAGGGGTGGAATGCCTAGACCTTCAGAGACTTTGAGAAGGAAACAACCATAGTAAGAATCTACTTATCTAGAAATGGGAGAAACTCAGGGAATATACAAGGAATAACGACAATGGGATTTTTAATTAAAGACAAATAGGATTTTAATACGAGGGTTCTTCCACTGTAATAAAACCCCGAACCTTCATTTAATAACCAAACTACAATGGTAACGTAAGATTACCAGGGAGGTGAATAGCGACAAATGTTCCACCGGGTAACGTCATCCAAATCGATAGCCTTCATTATTGAGAAAATAACATGCAGAGCCATTCAGAGGGCTTCACAATGACAAGAGAAAACTCGCTTAACCCTAAGAGAAGATCTTAGTATGCCGATTAAATGCTGAGAGTACAAAGGGTGGTCTGGCCATGTGATGAGGCCGAGTTGGCATGATTATATTGGAGGAAGGGTCAGATGAAATCATTGAAACCCGCACACACAAGACCTCCATTAATTGCAGGTGCAGAGCTTTAACTTCTTTTGACAAGTGAGCCATTCCTCCCATGTCAAGAAAAAACACATAGTTAGTTTAGTCCCTTCGTGACACGACCAGTTGGAAATCGTTCACTCCAACTGTATCATTGTAGTTAGCATACCATTCAGATGAGACTTCATTGAGACATCACTCACTTAATTCAAAGTTAAACGAGAATTAGTGTGGGATTCGTTACCCAAACCTTTATTTAATTAGCAACTGGAAGATCACTAACCACAATTAATTCGTAAGGGAATCCTTTTAAAGAATTGAACCATACCTAATGATGTCAAGCACCTTTTACTAAGCCACTTATATTCAGCTAAGGGGTATAGTCTCGACCCCGTGACTTTATATGTGGTATATGAATTTTATTTCAAAGACAAATTAAATAGTCTTGTGCACAAACATAGAAACTCATGTTTAAGGAGAGATTAGGACTATAAGTCCTAAGTCTAAACTACTATGTGTGTGTGTGTGTGTGTGTCTGTGTGTGTGTGTGTGTGTGTATGTGAGTAGGTTTGAGACCAAATGGAATTGCTAAAATTTTGGTGAATTATCCATATAAGTTTTCTATTCCAAAGTAAGTTAGACTGGTGTGGAAATTGCATCATGTGGCGGGCAGAACATAGGATACCTCACAAAGATTTATAATAGGAATGAATATTACCTCCTTTTACCAACAAATATATATAATGAAATTGGAGACTAATGTCCCATAGAATTTTATTTTTTTATGACAAATTTGAGGTACATTACACGAGACTAGTTCTCTATCAATTATTTTTTGGATAGATGTTGCGCCCGCATGACTGTTATGCCAAGTCAGAACAATAGTTGATGGAGAGATATCAACCAAAGCATGAGATTGGAATATATTGTTGAAGTAAGAGGCAAGAGGATCCTTGGAAGCAGTGGATCCCTAAATTTCTCCTGCACTGGTGGTAAGATTCATATCACCCGCTATAATGAAATTGGCAAGGTCGAGGAGACCTCGGTTTGCCACTTTATCCCAAAAATATCTACGCTTCGAGCAGGGTCCATGGACATTGAGGAGGGAAATCATATTGTTATTCTAGAGAGAGGTTCCAATGAGAAGGATTCCACCACAAAAAATGTGTGAGGTGAGGTAAAAAAGAGTGGGGTCCCAAGAGACAGCAAGGTCACTAGAGGTGCCAATGGTGTCAGCTGAGCTAGTGAGCCAGGTTGAGTGGAATTGATTCAAGAAGGATATGGATTTATGGCTGTACTCCATTGTTTCCTATAGGAAAATGATGTTTGGAGAAATCTTCGATAGAATTCTTATAAAGGAGGAAGTTTTCAGGGACCCCCTAACCCCCCTGATATTGAGAGTGAGGAGGATAATCTTTTGGTTCTGGCTAGGGATTTAACGCCTATAAGCACCCCATTTTCAGAGTTTGAGGAAGAAATGTCCTTCCTGCATGCACTCTGGGTTTTGATCAGGGAGTGCACGAAGCCTTGTTCCTTTGACCAAGAGAAATCTTTAGCCAAATCAGATTTTGGGGCTGCAGAGTGATTACTAGTCTCACCCATAACCAAGGGTCTATAAGTGCCAATGCATTTATAGATAGGGAGGGGGTGGGGGATAGAAATTATTTGTAAGTGGGGAAGAGAGTGAGGAGGACACTACCCAGGTAGCTGATTCCTGTGTCTGAGTCACATGGAGGTGGAATGCAAGATTCATCCAGAGCTAAAAGTGTAGATAAAGTCGGGTTAATGGTCTCAGAGGTTAGGGTGGAGGATGATGGAGTGAAGTGATGGGTTTGGTGGAATTCGTACGGTAGGACTTTTGGGGGCTGGGCAAGGCTCAAAAAAGGGGGAGGCTTGAATCGTCTTA
>SNQJ01S0037980.1:23613-39629 GCA_010110895.2 Picea sitchensis
GATCCCAAAATCATGGTTTGACATAAATTTGTAATTTGAAATATTCTGACATGTTTTCTTCTAGATATTGGCTTTCACCTAATTTAGTCCATAATCTTGTTATTGCACCATGTTCTAGAGGTTTCTCCAAACCACAATATTTAGCTAACATTGTTTAACCAAAGAGCTTGGCTTGTTGATACAACTTTGATGAATCTAATATACCTTCAATCTCATCTCCTTGTACATTGCGATTCTTTCCAAATTGGTGCACTAAATTTTTTAATTTTGCTAAAAATTCAACTCTTTTAGCCTCTCTATTGTGTTCAAGGTTCCAATATTGAGGGTATACAACATACATGGCATCCAATAATTCATCTTGAGGAAATCATTCCCTTATCTTTGATGCTAGTGATTTTGCAATTTCTATCAAGTTGCACTTCACTGAAATCACAACATTGTTGAATTAGTCTCTTGACACATGGCACTCTTTAGTTATTCGTCCCATATTACTAACATGATGAAATGGAATCATATACCCATGCACTACCATACATAGTATTCCTTTTCCATCAAACTTCAAATAATTTTCAATGTTTTATATATCAATGATAGTAGTCCAACCTTTAAACGTTGGACCTATGAAAGACTCTGGCATCGTATACAAATTAACCAATTGAAGACATGTTAATTTTCTTGTATGTATGTATTCTGCAATATACATTGTGTGACTCTGAGACATTTTCACAAGGACATTCATTTCATAAAGTATAGGAAGAATTCCAACGAATGTTAATAATGTCTCTATATCACTTAATCGAAAGAGAAGATCTTGAGCTTTGTCTACATTGGAGCGATGTTCATACATCACCCCTACTAAGGTTTGGTACTCACAAAATAGTCTTTGAGCTGGTCCATTTATTGAGATCCATCTTGTATCAACATATTTTAGTAGCTTTTTTCCATCTGTAACACCCTCAACAAATTGTTGAAACTCTTTAATTTACTTGGGACTATGACAAAATTATGCATGAGTTTCACATACAATATATTCAACTTTTGAAACCAGTGGAAACTTGCTTACTATTTTAAATACAAGATTGATTCTATGAGCCATACAATGAAGATTAATCATAAATGGTGAAGCTGATAGTTGTAGTTTGACACAAAGGCCATTCCTTTGCCCTTGCATGACTATTGCTCCGTCTGCTCCGACACATACCAACTTTTTCACAATCACTAAATGGTCCATATCACCAATTTCCTTCAAAGTCTTGATGACAAGTTCATAAATATTTTGAGTTGTAGAATTCTCCCGCATTTATGAATCCCAAGTAAATATGAAAACCTAACATGATCATTAACCATATAAATGCTCATGCAGATCCATGAATTATTATCAATAGCTGTAACTTCATCCAAAGACAATGAAAAAACATAGCATTTGCAATATTCTCTTTCAAATCATCCTTTTCTACTTGAGCTAGATATGTTTCCCCTTCCCAACCACTCATTACTGACCATGAGAAGAAGGAAAATTTGACACTTCGAGAAAAGATATAAAGTTCTTGTAATCTGGAAAATCTATCATAGGACGACCTCTAGATAAGATGTGAAATACAATGCTTAATTGCATCATCTTGGATAACAAATTTCTTTCCATCATCTTTTCAAATAGAGATGTGATGGTTCCTCCACTTGCCTCAAGTTTTATCTTACTGACTAAGCATTTATTATATTCATCTTCATATTTGACATGTCGACATTCCTCAGAAGATTTCCATATGATAAAATATTTCTCCTCGCCATTTACAATTTCCTTATCATACACCTTTCATGCATGCTTCTCTATTGTATCTAACTTCATCTGCAATTTTACTGTCTTTCCAAGTTTCCAACTACATATAATGCATCTAACTTCTTGTGAAGCGTCTTTTTCATTTGTTGGAGGTATTGGTTCAATAAATGGAAAATTTGAGACCCATTCCGATTGAATTGTCTCCCTATGCCCCGTTGGCCTTTTTTCCTTTTCCGTGATTGTGAATGGTTTGTGTTTCCTTCCAAGGAAAAACCTTCAACATTGCTATTGTCAATTTCTGGTGAAAGCATCTCAATTTGATCACTATAGAAACCTATTTCATCATCTATTATATGGATATTAGATGCATTCTCAGAAGAGTTGACATCTCTTTGACTTTCACTGATGGGTTGCTCAAAAGAGCTTGAATCATGAAGAGAATTTGGGTTCTTGGATTGAGGCTTTTGAAAATATGAAAATACATCCCCCTATTTTGATGTTTTCTTTCCATGATCGTTGTTTGACATCTCACTGAAATTTTCACAATTAGAATTTCAAATCAATCTAGAAACCAAAAGTGAAACCTGCATGAGAAAAATAATATAAAATTAGTCATCCATTTGGCAATTCAACACAAATGCAAGAGATATATCAATTTTAAGAACTCAATTCTTCTCAATAAGTTGCAAAACCAACAATACTTATCTAAAAATAAATCACTTCAACATAGAGCAAGTCATTTTCATCTTGCATATTATTATTGGCTCAAAATGATGCCACATCAATAAAAATCCATTTTTAAAAACTATTTTTCCTGTGATAGGTTGGTTTTAGGTTGATAATTTGTTTTCTCTAGAAGTGTGTTCCATGACTCATGAGAAACTATATGACTACATTCAGTCTTAGATACAATCATACAAAGATAGATTGGAAGGTCCTTGTTGTCAGACATTTTGCATGTGGATTTTACCACATGTTTTTGCTTGCCAACTTGGGTTTATCCCAGATCCTTGATGTATTACACTATTACAGAGTACGATGGTCCATTCTTTTTTGTTGGGACCTTTGTATGTCATATGATATGAGTGATGAGATGTTGTTATTTGTGTCATGTTTAAAGTTTTCCTGCTATGCCATGTCAAACAATGATGATGATTTGTACATTCACCTACAAATAATAGCCATAGAGTACATTCACCTATAGAGACATACTATTGATAATATGAGAAACAAACTTGCAGATCTGAAAACACTAAACTAGACACATGCAAGAAGTATGAAGCATCCTCAAACCCTAAGCCTTATGCCTAATCAAATGGATAACAATGCCTGAGTTAATGCATCCCAATTGGAGAATGGTTGTGGCATGTATGGATGTACACTCCTTCTTAAACTTCGCATCCTCACTCAGCTCATCATGCTTCCATGCTAACTAACTAACCTCTAGGGATTGGAGCCCTTCTCTAAGAATAGATCATGCATTTGTGTAACTGAACAGAACTGGAATATGGACTAATAGAAAACTTAATTGAATTGGCAATTACTAAATCTGGAACAATAGTGAACTGAATCTAGAACAATAACGAGAGTAGATTTAGTAAGGTTGGTTTGGGACCTAGGTTCTTATGTGTTTGGTTATAATTCAGTTTAAATAGTAATATATGGTGGGTTAGGAAAAACTTGGAGTGGACTGTGGAAAATTTTGGTTAATTGATTTTCATGGTGAAAAATGGCCATATGGATAACCATCTTTCATTATTTTTTTGTTATTAGCATACTACATAGTAAGAAATACATTGTACGATATGATATAGGCTATAGCAACGAGTTGAGCCTTGATGAAATGTTTGTATGAAATTATAATACCAACAACTTAGAATACTGTATGAGGATGCATATGAAGTGCTTGTAGAAATGTATGCATTAAAATTTTCATTCTTGCTCACTGTTCGACACAAACTCACTCGAGGCATGTCACATATATCTAAAACTATCTATAACTATGTTTATCTTGATGCGTGACATGGTATTGATACTGCAATATCCACACAAGTATATGCATGCATTTGAATGGAATTTGCTCTATTAAAATAGATATAGGAATGTGAAATTGTAGCTTTGTGGGAAGAATTGCATTACTTATTCTTTGGATTATATTCTTGCTTGGAAAGCTAGTATGATCAGTGGGACCTGGGTGCTATGTCACTTGTGTGTGGAACACACAAGCATGGGGATTTGGGAAACATGGTGCTGAAACACTGTGTTTCAGCACCAACCTGTAAGTTGTGAGAATGATTTAAAAACGCCCAGGTAATTTATCCCAACTATGGGTAAGCTCAAAAAATTAAACACATTCTACAAAAATACTGATCTACTCCAATCACTAACCTAAAGCCTCTTCTATCCTGGAGGGCTGAGGCTGTGTGGGCTCTTTCACTGATCAGAATGACACTTGTGCGTGGAAACACACAAGCAATGAGCAGTGCGAAACACCGTGTTGAAACATCATGTTTCAACACCAGCTTGTGAGAATGATTTAAAAACACCCAGTTAATTTATCCAAACTATAGTCTGTGGGTAAGCTTAAAAAATTAAACACATAACTATTGATCTACTCCAACCACTAACCCAAACAATCACTCATCATGACTTGAAGCCTCTGCTATCCTGGAGGCTGGGTGGGCTCTATCATTGATCAAGATGACACTTGTGCGTGAATACACACAAGTAATGAGCATTGGGAAAACGATGCTAAAACACCGTGTTTCAACACCAACTTGTGAGAATGATTTAAAAATGCCTAGGTAATTTATCTAAACTGTGGGTAAGCTCAAAAACTTAAACACATAACTACCGATCTACTCCAATCACTAACCCAATAAATCACTCATCATGACTTGAAGCCTCTATTATCCTGAAGGATGGGTGGGATATATCATTGATCAAGATGAAACTTGTGTGATGTATGTGGAAACACACATGATATGAGCATTGGGAAAATGGTGTTGAAACACCGTGTTTTAGAACCATCTTGTGAGAATGATTTAAAAACGCCCAGGTAATTTATCCAAACTGTAGTATGTGGGTAAGCTCAAAAACTTAAAAACAAAACTACTGATATACTCCAAGCACTAACCCAAATAATCACTCATCATGACCTGAAGGCTCTGCTATCCTGGAGGCTGGGTGGGATCTATCACTGATTAGGATGACACTTGTGCGACGTGCATGTAAACACACAAGAAATGAGCATTGGGAAACACTGTGTTTCAACACCAACTTGTGAGAATTATTTAAAAACACCTAGATAATTTATCCAAACTATGGGTAAGCTCAAAAACTTAAACACATTACACAGAACTATTGATCTACTCCAATCACTAACCCAAACAATCACTCGTCATGACCTGAAGCCTCTGTTATCCTAGAGGCTAGGTGGGCTCTATCATTGATCAGGTTAATCTGTTAAGAACCAAATATCAATATAGCATAGAAAAACCTTAGAAAAAGTACTCAACGCCTTGAAAAAGAGATAATTTCATATAATACGCCTCTTCGAGGGGGCAACCTCCTTTTACCCCACTTAAATGTTCAAGTACAAGATGATTCCAAATGAAAATGTCTCCTTGGTATATATAGGAGACTTGGAGGTATAATTACAACTAATGGAATAAAGCCGACATAAATAAAATAACATTACTAATGTAATTTAAAATAACATTATTAATATAACATGCCCAATTAAGGGGTAATGAGCCAATATTAGGGCTTAACATGCCCTCCCCTTGAGACAAGTGTTGTCCGCGAATGCTTGAGTAACTCGATGCTTCTATATAAAAGACCCATCTTCCAAGTGAATATTCAACCTGTAGTTTGCTCCATTTAATGAGATAATATGAAATAGATCTATTCCTCAACTAGATAATTCTTGTTTCAGTGATGGCTTCAGGATCCCACATGATTTTTCCTTCCTCACAAGTTTTGGAAATATAGTTTTAAACCGAGATCTTTTCACTATAACCTTCTTTAAGCATGAAACATGTGGAAAACTGGTGTACTTCCATGAAGATGCAGGCAGCTCCCACTTGTATGCCATAGTACCACCTTTTGCAACATCTTATAAGGGACATAGTAATTTGGTGATAATTCATTATCCTTCTCGGCTTGCTTGAAGGATTACTCCAGATTTGTTTGGTTGTAGTCTTTAAAACACCCAACCCCCTACAAAACTTTTCACTAATGCATGTTGATCTCGCTTATTGTTTCCCATGACTTGTGCCATGGTTTGGTTGTCCTTAAGATTTGAGAACTTGTTGTTGATTCTCATGTGATCTTCCAACGCCGAACTCCCATTTTTCTTTTAGAGAAGAAGTGATGGAAGGAGGGTGGTATCCATAAAGTGCCATAAATGGTGTCATTTTGTTGGCAAGTATGAAAAGGAAGTGTTATACCACCATTCTACCAAGGGTAACCATTTGAACCATTGTGTTTGTTTATCGTAGACAGCAACGAAGGTAGCCTTCCTTACATTTGTTCACTATCTCAGTTTGTCCATCGATTGAGGATGATAGGATGAGCTATGAGCCAATTGGAGTACCCAAACAAGAAAAATAATTCTATCCAAAATGTTCGTTGAAGATGGGATCTCTGTCACTTAAAACAATCTTTGGGCTACCATGTAGCTTTTGAACTGCCTCCATGAATGGGGTGGCAACTATACTAGCTTTGAAAAGATGAGAAAGTGCACAAAAGTGAGTGTACTTGGTCAATCTATCAACAATGACCATGATAACACTCTTTCCTTCTCGTGACTTCGTAACCCCCGGTGGATGAAATCCATGGAACCTCCTCCCAACGGAATTGGGATGGATAATGGTTGTAAAGATCCTGGTCTTAATTGTTTCCACCTTATTTTGTCAAGTAAACCAAACACATTCTCTGCCACAAACCTTGGAACACGTAGCTTTTAAGTCCCAAAAAACCCTTCTCGAATTCTATGTATGTAGTTTTGAAAACCTGAGTGCCTTCCTACTGGAGAGTTGTGCAATCCCAATAGTACCTTTGTTTGAGTTGGGAGTTCTTAAGCATAAATATAAGTGATCTTTGTACCATAGTGAATCATTTTTCCATGTAAATGTATCTCGATCACTGGAATCCTCAAGTACAACCTTTGAATGAGAGTCCACACTTTTTTGTCATTCTTCCATTCATCCCTTTGCTTCACATCCAATCGGTTGGATGATTGAGATAACATGAAAGGCCTCAACATCTTCTATCCTTTCTGAGAGTGCATCCGCCACAACTTTTGTTTCCCCTTTTATAGACGCATTTCAAAATCATAACCCAATATCTCTATACCCATTTTTGTTGTTCTTTGAAGATAGTCTTGTTCCAAGAAGTATTTAAGACTATCATGATTTGTTTTCAATTCCTAGTGTCACCTATTAGGTAAGGAATTTACTTCTTCAATGCATGTAGTATTGCCATCATTTCCCTTCTCATAAATGTAAGGTTTGTGTAAGTCCCTTTCCTGGAGTGGTCGACTTTCAAAGCCGTGGGCTTCCTCTGCATTAGGACAACACCAATTCCATTTCAAGGCACACATTGCACACAAAGGTTTTTTGTGAGGTATGGAGTGGTGAAGACAAGAGCTTTGCACATCACCTATTTGCTATTCAAAAGGTTTAGTTTCCTCTCGAGTCCATGAAATGCATCCTTCTTAGTTAGTATTTAAAGGTGCCGCTATTCTTCCATAGTTCAACAAACTTGTGGTAGTAACTCACAAAACCCAAAATCCTCTAAGATTCTTCACTGTTTGGGGAATCAACCACCACCATCATGGCATAACTATAGGGTCTACCTTGAACCTTCATGAGATACAATATGACCCAAAACTCTACCTTTAATGCTAGAAAGAAACATTTGGATGGAGCCAGCTATAGTTGTTGCTTCTTTAGTAGTTGTAGCACCTTGTCAACATGTCGCATTACGATCCCTCCCAAGACTTCATATAGATTAGTATATCATCAAAAAATACTAACAATAAATTTTCAAGGAAGGGATTGAAAATGGAATTCATCAACCTTTGAATGTGGAAGGTGCATTTTAGGCACAAAAGGCATGACCAAAATTCATACGTGGCCTCTATGAGTTCAAATGTTGTTTTGGATATCTTCTTCCTTCATTCGACTCTGATGATACCAATGAAGATCCAATTTTGTGAAATAGATTGCTCCATGTAGTTCATATAACAATTCATCAATGACGGGAAAACTTATCTTTAATAGTGATCTTGTTGAGCTCTCTATAATCCTGGACACATATGCCATGAGCTATCTTCTTGAATACCACTACCACTGTGCAAGTAGAGTAAGAACTTTGCTAGGTCTAATAAATGCCTCTAACATTTCTTCAAACTTATACTAATTTCAATTCTCTCTCATGGTATCCAGATGTATTCATGTTGGGAGGAACACTACCGTGAATTAGGTGAATTTCATGATCATGATTTCAAGTGGGTGAAGACCTTTGGGAATATCTTCAAATACTTTGGAATGATTATCAATGATCCTTGAGATCTCGAGGAATAGGATGGCTTGATGTTTGAAACATCTAGTGACTATAGCTGTGCACAACTTGATACCCCTTTTCAATAATTTGTCATGCCATTAGAGCTTATCACCCACTGGTTTCCTCAGGATACCTCTTAAACTCAATTTCTTTTCCTTCCAATGAAAATTTCATGAAAAGTTATTGAAAATTAAAAGCCATTGTTCCTAATGATTGTAACCATTGGACTCCTAGTACAACATTTGCACCACCCAAGGTATATAACAATCATTGGACTATTCATTACATATTCCCCCATAGTAAGATTGATATTATTGCATTTTCCCGAAAGAATTGATAGTTCCTCCATCCGCATCATTACTTGAATGGTGTTGGATATACAAAGAACTTGAGAACTTTCACAATTTATAGGAATGAAATTATGAGTACCGCCAGTGAAACAATTAGGACTATTACCTTTTCTTTGATGTATCCTTCGATCTTGAGGGTTTGAGAGTGCTAATTCCATCCAATGTATGATATCGTGGAGTCAACCTTCAGACGAAATTGCTTCAATGCTTTCATCTTGAGATGGTTCTTGTTCTTGTTCTTCTTCCTCTTCACAATCTATGTAGAATAATTCTTCTCACCACACTTATATGTCCCTTAATTGTGACTTGTTATCACAATTAGTGTGCTAATAAACCTTTTGTTTCTTTCCTCCAATTGTTGAGGTGTTTTAGTTGAGCATTGTTCTCTCTATAGATGTTAGATTGGTCCTTCTAGTAGCCATAGACATATTTTTACCAACATTCTTGCCACCTTTAAATGTATTCTCTCCAATGATTGGTTCCCAACCTGATGTTGAATGTTATCCCTTTAAAGTTCCTATGAATACATCAATCAAGTGCTCATCCTGAATATCGATTACCTTTTATATTCAATATTTGGAAGTTTTCAATGTGCTCTAGAATCAACCCTTTGCTTGAGATTTATCAATTGGCTAATTAATGTATTACTCCTTGTATCCTCATATGTGCTATCATTTCTTCCGTGAAAATTGTCCAAGGGACGAAAGTGATTTGTGAGAACAAAGCCATCGACACCATACAAATTGATTAGGTTCTAAATATAAAGAAGCAATTCATACCTTGTGTATGTGTATACATTATGTGATCAAAGAATTGCTCCATCCAAGTATCCATGTGATTGGGTCCTTGCCATCAAACTTCCCTATATCAATCTTAGGAACATGGAACGTGGTTGGTCTTCAAACCCAAAGTTGGAGTTTCTTATCTTGATTCACCTCCTTTGTGTCCTACTAAGGAATTTCATGGGATGCATTTTCACTTTCGTGTGTCTTGTCCTGCTACTTAAAATTTTCAAGACTTCCATGGCCCCTTTAAAACCATCCATCTTGGTCTTCCTTAAAACTTAGCCTCCATCCCTTGTAGTTCATCTTTGTTACTTCATATTCCTTTGTAAATCATTTATGTCCCTAATGATTTCTTCATCTTCATTAAGAGTCCAAGTAGGATTGTCCCGAGGCTTATTTGTGTAGAAGTTCCCTTTATGGGTGGCAGGCACAAGTATCACTTTTGAACCTTTGATTTTGAGGTGGTTATGCTAGACAATCTCTCTCCGCTGTATCTCCCAAGTTTCGCCCTTTTGGGTATGGAACTTTCCTTTATGTAGTTCTCTGACATTTCTCCTCCCAATGCCACAATTTCGATCAAAATTGGATGTGCCAAAAATAAGCAAGTTGTGGAATTTACAGTAAATTCCCCACAACTTGTTGTTTTTGGCCTTTCCAAGAGATATCACTCAGAGTAGCTGCACTGCATAAAATAATTGATATAAATTCTAAAACTCGTATTCAAAAATACTAAAGACTGTCCACGATCCAAATGAAACCCATTCCACTCAATTTCGATACCTAGGAATAAGTTATGATTGTTTTTATCTTCGAATATCTCTTGAGACTAGTCAATAGGACTAGTCGACACCCTATCTTCCACAGCATTTATCTACAAATTTAGGATTACCTAGAAGCTAAAATTTCTATCACATATACCTTACTAATTTTTTTTGAATATCCTCTAGATTTTAGGTTTTGAAATGTTACATAAATTTTTTTTATAGTGGAAATTCCAAGATGACTCGGCCTAAGATGATTCTGAACTCTATCTTTGTATAGGTTAGACTGAAAGTATAAGGCCTTCATGAGTTGAAATTTTAACCCAATGTACCTTGATCCATTCATAAATATCCCTCCAAGCCACCATGAAATGTTGTATGTGCTATAGTAGCCCTGGTGTCTCGACAAAGAAATAAAACCCCAAGACCTTTGAGCTCTAAATACCATATGTTAAGAACCAAATATCAAATATAGCATAGGAAACCTTAGAAAAGTACTCAACGCCTTGAAAAAGAGATAATCTTAAATAATAAGCTTCCTTCGAGGGGGGGAAACCTCCTTACCCCAATTTAAAATGTTCAAGTACAAGATGATTCCAAATTAAATGTCTCCCTGTATATATAGGAGACTAGGGAGGTATAATTACAACTAATGGAATAAAGTCACATAAATAAAATAACATTACTAATGTAATATGCCCCAATTAAGGGGTAATGAGCCAATATTAGGGCCTAACATAATCCCTACTAGTATATGCACTTAATGAATGCCCAAACCAACTCTACTAGTGGAGCGAAGAACCACGAGCCCATAAATGATAAGATATTAAGATTATACCTGCATAGTTGTGACAAATTTCAAAAGTTGTAGAGAGGGATCATAAGCCACTTATGACTTACTTGATATCAAGGTGCTACAGGGGCTAGACTGGCATCCAGAAATGTTGACACAGAATGACCGGGAAGATGGAAAGAACTCGACGCTTTTTCCTCTTGTAATTTGCAAATTTTGGAATTAGAATTTCGAGTTGGAACTTGACCTTTGAATATTTCAAGCTAGGTGTGGATGAATATTTCAAGTCAAATGACTTTGATCTATTAATATTGTGAATCACCATCAAATTGAGGAAAATTTTTCTGAAACCCACAACCAAATTCATGTAAAAACTCCAAATCAGTGGGAAAAAAAACCTAAGGCCAATGGCCATTCACAAATCGAGGCAAATCATGGTCCTTGGACCTATGAAAAATCTAAAATTGTATGAAACCCCGGAAGATCAATAATAACTACTCCAAATTCCATGAAGCATGATGACCCCATCTTTCCAAGGCTTAAATGTAATTACATTTAAATTTCAATCGGGCCATTTGGGGCTAAATATATAATTAATATTATTTTTTTTTTTTTTTTTTTTTTTTTTTTTTTTTTTTTTTTTTTTTTAATATATAAAATTTTCCCTGCCTAAATTTGAAGGGGCTAGATTTCATTACTGGGAGAAATTCACTCTAAAATTTTCTATGCTCAAAATATTTCCCAAGCTTCTATTTACCACCTCTATTTTCCCATCATTGAGGGTGGTATGTTGAACTAAAGTTGATATTGGTCCCTAACTTTTTCCATAAAGTTCTCAAAAAATGACCCACAAATTTTGTGTCTCTATAAAAAAAAATACCTTTTGGTAATCCATGCAACCTAACAACTTCTTTTAGAACAAATCTGCAATGTGAGTTGCAACATTGGTCTTCTCACAAGTTATGAAGTGTGCCATTTTGAGAATCTATCAACAACCACATAAATTGAATTAGTACATTGTTGAGTTCTAGGCAATCCTAACACAAAAGTCCATACTTAAAGAGTCCCATGGTTGGTTTGGGATTGGCAATGGCTGATATAATCCAATATTTTGTTTCCTTCCTTTTGAATGTTGGAAAATTCTACATTTTTTTGACAAATTTCTTGACATCCGTCTGCATGCCAGGATAAAAATAAATTGTACTTAACTTAGAAAATGTATCATCGTATCCAAATGTCCCTGCTAATCCACCACTATGCTTTTCCTTCAATATGTTTCCTCATTGGACATCTTGAATGCATAGTTTACTACCTTAAACAATAAACCTCTTGAATAATGTAATTTAACCATGCAATTTTGGTCTCACTTCACTCTATTTTCACATACTGCATAAGCATCCTTCAAATCTACATCATTTTTATACATTTATTTCAACTCACTGGTCCCATTAACTAATTTACTTGAAAACTATTGTTAACTATAATGACTATACTCAATGTATCCAAGCAATCTTTATTTGATTGCTCACTTATATGCTTAATAACAAAAGTGAAATTCTGCTAGAACTCAATCCATTTGACATGTCTCTGGTTCAAATTTTGTTGAAACTTAACATAACAAGTAGCAAGTACTCCATTATCAATGTAAACAACAAATTCCTTTGGCATGATTATCAATGTAAACAACAAATTTCAAATGAGGTAATGTCTCCATTTCATTAGTGCTTGAATAATTGCACAAAACTCCTTGACATATGAAGAACATTTATGATTTGCTTCATTTATTTTTTCACTAAAATAAGCAATCGATTTCTTCTCCTAACTTAGAACAACTCCTATTGTAGTCCCACTTGCATCACATTCAACTTGGAAGAGTTTATTAAAATTTGGTAGTGCTAAAATTGGATGTTTTGTTATCTTCTTCTTTAATAATATAAAACTTTTATCAACTGCTTCTATCCATTTAAATGGTTGTTTGGTTCCTTTAAAGGTTTCTATAATTGGAGCACATATCCCACTAAAATCCTTGATGATTTTTCTATAGTAGCTTGCCAAGCCATGGAAACTTCTTACCTCAAAAACATTCTTTGTAGTAGGCCAATTTATTATAGCCTTTACCTTTTCCTGATCCATCTTCAATCCTATTCCAAATATCAAAAAACCTAGATAAACCAATTCTGTCTTTACAAAAATACACTTTTTCAAGTTGATCAATAGCTTTTCTTGTTGTAGTTTATCTAAAACCAACCTGAAGTGTCCCAAGTGTTCTACCCTAAACTGATTGTAGATCAGAATATCATCCAGATAAACTATAACAAATTTACCAATGAATTCTTCAAGTACTTCATTCATCAATCTCATAAAAGTTCTAGGGGCATTTGTGAGTCCAAAAGGCATTACCAACCATTCATACAATCCATCATTTGTTTTAAATGTTTTTTTCCATTCATCTCTTTCTCTAATCCTGATATGATGATATCCACTTTTCAAATCCAATTTTGAAAAATACTTAGCACCACTTAATCAATCCATCAAATCATCAATTCAGGGTAATGGAAACCGATACCTGATTGTAATTTTGTTTATAGCTCTAAAATTTGTGCACATTCTCCATCCTCCAACTTTCTTCAGACTTAGCACTATTTGAACTGCACATGGGCTCAATCTTTCTCTGACCAAAACTTTATCTAACAACTCCTGAACCTAGTTTCTTATCTCCTCATTCTCCCGTGGGGTCATTCAATATGCTGCTTTATTCAGAAGGTTAGCCCCTGGAATTAAATCTATATGATGTCTGATACTTCTCAATGGAGGTAATTCATTTGGTAAATCATCAACCACAATATTAGCATATTCATCCAACAAATCCTCAACTTCTTTAGGTAGATCATTTAAATTTGTTCTAGTGAGAATTACCTTCGGTTTACCAATCAAGGCAAAATGCACCTCTTCCTTTTTAATGTCTTGCATAAATTCTTTTCCACTGACCAACGTGACTTTTGGGTTGTTTTCTTCAGTTGTTCCTTCATCCTTCAATGGTAAGAGAATGTGTTTTTCTCCATCTTTCTCAAAAGTATATGTATTGTTCCTTCCATCATGTATTGTCTTTCTATCATACTGCCAAGGTCTACCTAGCAAAATATGACACACATCCATGGGCATAACATCACAAAGTGCCTTGTCCATCTAGCTTCCAATTTGAAACTCCACTTCACATTATTCATTCACTATCAAATGATGTCCCTTTTGCAGCCATGACACCTTATATGGAACATGGTGTGTTATCTTCTTCAAAGACAATTTTTCAACCATCTCTGTAGACACCAAATTATCAGTACTTCCACTATCAATAATGACTTTACAAAATTTACCTTTGATTTTGTAGACAGTTCTAAAGAGTGTCTTCCTCTATGCATGTTCCTTAATCTCTTTATGTGGTTTCAACAATATTCTCTTCATCATCAAAGACTCTCCAACTTCTAGTACATTATCATGTACATATGACTCTACACTTTCTTTTGTCGGAGCAACATTTGCACTTCCTCTACTAGTGGAAGCATTTTCTGTACATTCAAATGATCTATCCCCAAACTTATTACATCTAAAACATCTGATAAAAGATCCCCTACCTCTTTGATACGGTCTTCTCCCTCTGGAACCACCACCTCTTGGTGATTGTTCTTGCTTATGTGAGTTGTTGTCTTCTTCCTTTGGGGTTGAGGATCATTCTCTGCCACCTTGGTGTCCTCTACCTCTTGCTGATCTACAACCTCTGCTCCTTTGATTATGCTTTCTTGCTAGTTTTTCTTCTGCCTTAAGAGAAAATTGGTATGCTTCTTCAACATCGTTAGGAGATAAAATTCCAATTTCATCTCGGATCTCATTTATTAATCCATTAAGATATCTAGCAACTTTGTCGGGGTTTTCTTCTATATGACCAGTTCTTATATTCAATTTATAAAACTCTTTAGTGCATTCTTTAACTAACATACCTCTCTGTTTCAAATTCTGCATTTAAAAAAAAATATTAAGTTGATAGTCTTGGGGCATGAATTTACCTTTCAATTTTTCTACCATTATGTCCCAACTCTTGATTCTTGTCTTGCCTTTGTTCTAACTCTCAACTTGTAGTCCATCACACCAGAGAAATTCACGTCCTTTCATCCTTGTTATAACAAATTTTACCTTTTTCTCATCAGGTACATTTTCATATTCAAAGTACTTGTCCAAAGTACTGATCCAATCCATCAATTCATCTACGTTCAAGTTGCCTTCATACATTGTCACCTCCACTCTTGGTCTAGAGTTAAATCCCATAATAACTCTAATTAATTTTTCTTCAACACCTTCTTCTTTAGGCTTTGGTCCCTCTTCAACTTTTGCAACTTCTTCTTCTTCACTGACATATCCAAAGTTAACACCTCTTTGTTGAGCAACTTCCATTGCCTCTAATAGTTCCTGAAGGTTTCTCATTTCTTCAATGACTTCAAAATTTGCAACAAGTCTTCCTCAACCTCAACCTCTTCCTCATATTCTAAAGGCCATATTCAATTATCCTTTCCTGGTTGGTGCACTCTAATACCAATATGACGACCAATCTGAACTGGTTCCCTTCTCTTAAGATCAAATAGTTCTGCAAAATCCATTTAATTAAGAGAATTCAAATTAAATTAAATATTCAAAATTACCTTATACGGGCCTTTGGCACCTTCGTTCACCATGTGACCAATCGCGGAAACTAAGGGCTAAAACTTTGCTCTAACTACTTAATCATACAACAATGAGCCAGGATCCATAGGCTAGTTGATAGAGCTAGGAATTTTGGCACTAAACTCCTTGAATCTCAACTGCATAGGACCACGGGCTGGTGACCGAGAGCTAATTTGTGGAGGGCTGGAGTTTTGGTCTGAATCCCAAGACAAGGGGGTCAATCCATCGATTGTCAATGCGTGGATTTCTTAATTTTCATGTGTTGAAATT
>SNQJ01S0037980.1:46103-99717 GCA_010110895.2 Picea sitchensis
TAAATATTGTGGTTTGGAGAAACCTCTAGAACATGGTGCAATAACAAGATTATGGACTAAATTAGGTGAAAGCCAATATCTAGAAGAAAACATGTCAGAATATTTCAAATTACAAATTTATGTCAAACCATGATTTTGGGATCGGTGGAGGATGAGAGAATGTTTAATGCACTATCATTCTTGAAGTCAAAGTTGAGTAACAAGCTTGATAAACATATGGATACATGTTTAATATTATATGTAACAAAGTATGACGTAAACAATTTTCCATTCGATAGAGCACTAGCTCTTTGGCGATCAGATTGTGATAGGAGGGGAGAATACAACACAACAAATTTATCTAATGAACTTGATGTGGAAGAAAAAAATTTGGAGGTTCATAATAATAGTTCATCTACAGAGTTTCATGTTCAGAATATAGAAAATGAGGGTCGACATGTTCATGTGAAATGGGATATTAATATACCCAAAGATGTTATCTAAACCAATATACACGAGAGGACTCTTATTTTGACTTACATGTTCCATTGATGATTGGAGTTGTAGAAATAATGAATGGAATGGCACATGTGATGTGATTCTTGTTAGTTTATTGACTTAATTGTTCCTCTATTTTTGGAGTATATTGGAAAAAGGTAATTCTTTATGGGAGAAAGATTACTATATGTAAATTTGAGATTGCATTTAAGGTAAAAATGGGTTCTATATTTTGTATTAAATAGTGTAACATTGAAGCTACATTTATTTGATCCAAGCTATTTTAAGTTTGATGGTTTGATAGTTAACTAAGACATTCTCTTATTCCTATATGTGACAAGAAATGAAGTTTGCATTTGATGAAGTTGAAACCTATCTCTTCACATAGATAGTGTCCTAGTATTAAAGGCTAAATAACTAATTAACAAGACTTTCACTAAGCAAGAATGGGCTCATTCAAGACTCAAGTGCATGAAACTTCTTGGATTTGTAACTTTGATATCTTGGCAAATTTTAATGGTTTGTTTGTTGTTTTCGTTTGGACCATTTTTTCAACTTTGGAAGTTTGGTTTTATTTTGATTAAAGATTGTGTTAGTCCCTTGAATGCTTCTAGTTCTCATTTGGTGCTTCACTAAAGCTTGAGCCTTTTGTAGTAACTTGATTGGTTTATTTAGAATATATTATGTTTATTTATATCTTCTTTGAGAAGACATGTTGGTATTCATAAAAGGAATGAGCCATGAGTTGGTAAGCGAAGAGAAAAATGGTCTATGTACTGGCCTACTAGATTCCTACGCAGTCATCGCAGGAAATCTATTGCCAATGAGACCAACATTCCTCTAATGCATTTATAATTTTAATGTCATGAATAAAAAAACTTTACATGTAGCCTCTCAATAAAAAAATTATGAAATGATTTGTAATCTAGTCTGGTTATTTCAAAGGAAATCAATCAAAGTGTATACATAAACATTGAGTCTTCTGACATTAATTCATATGCAATCACCCAAGCTAATCAATACCTACTCAAACTCTGATCATTGTTGAGATTGTTATAGATTTCCTTCTCAATGAACAATTCAAAATCTAACTACTGAATTGATCCTTCACCATTAAACCACTCCTTGCAAAAAATAAACCACTCAGATGAAATGAATTAAAAGATCTATATTACTTTTGCAAGAAGTTAAATCCTCTCAAAATATCTACTCTATGATTGCATAAATAAAATTCGCACTTCAAAGAAATTGTAACTTCATTAAATCATAAATCCACAATCACACCTCCATCTAGATCTTGCTCAACAATAAACAATAGATAAATTAATCTATGATATCATTCAGTGAGATGGTTTGTGATGTAACAACAATACTAATCATCAAGTAACAAGGACTATCTGAACCATTTAGGAAATATTACACTTTCAAGATAACAATCTGTTACAATAACAATTGCAATCTATTCAGGAACATCAATCCAAAAATAATTATTGCTTCAACAACAATAATCATATAGACTGGAGACAAAGGTTAAGTTCTTGATTTATCATGTGACATGCACAGGAAGAGAAAACTAACAATCTATTGAGGTGAGCTCTGTGTGGAGGTGGGCCCTTAACTCCAAACAGAGTTGCTTGTAAAAAACTAAAAAGAATTAATCACTAATATAAATTCAGTTGAACATTGCCACTTCTTATTAAGAGATTAAATTTCCAGATACAATGTTAATTCTCCAGTGCTCAATGGAAAAACAAGGACTATCTCCCTAGTGTAAACACTTTGTACATCTTTTAAACCATGCCCTATTCTCAGAATAGAATGAAACTACCAGTAGTTCGAACAGTCTTAAGAATCTTTCGATTCTCAAGCTGTTCATAACTTCTTAAAATAGAGATTGTTAAGATTACAATAAAAAAAATAGAAACTTAGAAATCGGAACTCCAATTGTTATCCAATGATGTGGCAAGTTGCATGATTCCTTAGATAAGTTTTTCTAATTCCAGTCTCCATAAGATCGCTCTCTGTCAGCTGGATATGTTTGATCCACAAGGAGAGTCAATCGGTGGTGCCATAGTCTTCTTCGTGAGTGTTTAAGCCAAGTGTTTCAGCACGATCTTTCAACTAAGTGTTTTGACATGGTGTTTCAACACCAGCTAGCAACATATCTTCATTCATTATTATTAATTGATCGGTAATTACCCAAATTAGGAAACATCATCCTAGTTTACAAGTACTATATGAATTAACATAACACAATCATTAATGAATAATGAATTATGAATTGTACCTGCTCCAGGGACTAGGATTGATGTTCTCATAGGAAATGTAAACAATAGGGCCCATGGATGAATTAATAAAAGAGAATGAGAAATGATAAGGAAAAAGGGGCAATTTTAGCACCGAACTGCACCATTGCATGTCCCCATGCAACTTCCCTCGCTCAGAATCGGAGTCTGAGTCAGGCCATGAAATTTTCCAATGCAAATTAGAAATATTGTAGGATGATGTAGCATTATCTTCTAAATTCTTGTAGCCCCTAGAATAAATCACTTATGCCCAACATTCCCTTTCAGTCTTCTTAGTCAATCTGTACTTATGCTGATACTTCTTTATTGGCATCCAAATAAGAGGGAAATGCAATTTAAGCCCCAACCATTGTGGACCACAAGTCTAAATGCATTCAATATAGCTAGGAACCCTAGACATAGCATATGTAAAATTGTCATGTCTGTAGGGATCCTTGGTTCTCAAGGCCATAGAGGATGCTTCCCATCTAAATCTGCTACCTTCCAGTGCAAACAATTTTTTATCATTAATTGTTTTAACACAAGAATCTATGGGAAAGCTTTGAAGGTATGTCACTTTTCTAGTATTGTAAGATGAAGAGAGTAGATGACGATGTATATTAAAAATAGTAACATGAGTATGGGGTTGACCCCTAATCCATAATGTTGCTTCTCCTTCACTCTTTTGGATTGTGTGGAAGGAATTCCACCATTTTTCCTGATTGTTCACAAAAGAAATGAAGGCTCTCAGTTACACATCTCCTACATAGGGAACATGATTAAACTTTATATCCAATAGAAAGGCATGTTCATGCAAATAAATCTCACACAAGAAATGTCGATCTGAGAAATCACTTTGGGATAAAGTTTCTAAAAACTCAGAGGCACTAATCATTTTATAAAGCCTTCCTTCCTTAACAGTTTTAAGCTTAAAAAGACTTAAATGTTCATGAAGGAATACTAGGTATGAGGGATAAGGGATTCTATATCTCAACAACTCTTTTTCTAACAAATACATTTGTTTTTTATCCTGTTCCAGAATATGGCACTTAGCTTGCAGCTTCTTCAACTCTCCCAATTCCTTCTTCATTTATTCCCATTTAAATTTTTGAGACGTCAAAAATTCATCGTATTTCTCCCTGAGGTCATGTATTTCCTTTTTGTGGGCTGGCCTATGAATCATTCCTTCTCCAAACATGGAAACATGTTTCTTCCATTTATCAATCTCTGCCAGCAAAAAGATAGTATTATCTTTTGTGTCATTATGATCAAATTCTTGTTCATCTTCATCACTAATTTCTATAGGAATTTGAGCTTTTGACACTGGTTCTTGTGTAACAGTGACTATATTTGGTTGTGGTAATTCCTCTTCCTCGACCACTATTTCTTGTGTGACATTGGCTTCTTCCCTGACCTCATCAGATTATTGATTTAAATTAGGTACCATTGGTTCTTGTGTAGCAGTGGTACTCTCAGGCTAGGATGGTTTAGCAGTCTTAGCCATCACCGATTCTTGTGTTACAATGACAACTTCTTGTATATCCTTGTTATACTACGTATTTAAATCAGGGACCACTGGTTCTTGTGTTACAATGGAATTCCCAGGTGTTCCATAAGTCTAGTTTTCTTCTTCCTTAGCCACTGGTTCTTGTGTGGCAGTGGATTTCTTTCTATGTGCTGCCTCATCCAACTCTTCCTGTATTCTGATTAGTCCCAAATATGAGGGATCAAGAAGGGTCACCTCATGCCCAACCAATCTATAAATATCCCCACACTCAGGACACAAATATATCTTAAATGTTTCATGTGTTTGAACCTTCTCTGATGGCACAGTCTGTCCTCCTAAAAGATGGGCTTCCTGCACTAATAAATCCATATCATGAGGTGAAGGCCTTTGGGTTCCCTTTTCTTCTTTTAGCATTTCCAATTCCTCCGTAAGCCTCTGAACTTCTCTTTTCAATTGATCATTCTCAAATAACAAGGCATGAATCTAACTTTTACCTCTTTGAACAATAGGTTCTTGTGTTTTAGCAGCTCTTTGATTTGGGCTTAGGTTGTCAAGGGATTCTTGTGTTACATCGATAACTTCATGTTGTTGTTCATCACCCAGTGGTTCTTGTGTAACAGTGGGTGAAAGAGGACGCAGCACAAGAATCTCAATTTCTGCCATTTTCAGTTTAGCTGCGAGTAAAATCATGAAGGTGGGTAATACTTTTGTGAGAATCGGGTCTCCAAAATTCCTAGAGACCTTTTTTCGACCGAAAAATGTTTCAATCGAACCTTTGGACATCAAATTGAATGGTACCATGACAACGCCCTCAATTTTCGTGTACAATATTAGTCGGACGAATTTTTTTCATCCGGTAAAACATTTTTAGCCGAAAGATTCGTTCGGTCGAAAACTTACTAGCGGGACAGATTTTTCATTCAGTAACATATTTTCGGTTGAAATATTGTTCAGCTGAAACATCTTTCAGTCGAAAGGTTTTTTCATTTAAAAAAAAAATTCGGCTGAAAAAGGTTTTAAATATTGCTCGCACATCGGTTAGTCCATCCTTTTCGAGTTACCAACAGTCTAGTGCATGATTCGGGTGTTGTTGGTCTTTGTTGTCGTTGTTGGTCATTGTTGTCATTGTTGGTCGTTGGCAGTCTGGTGTTGTTGGTCGTTGTTGTCGTTGTTGGTCGTGGTTCGTCACTGTTGGTCGCAGTTGCTGAGAGTCTAGTGCAGGAGTCTATAATTCCGAAGCATGTATGTTTCTGTCTTATAAATTAGTGTAATTAGCATGTTTTATAAATTAGCCTATTTTTATAAATTAGCATGTTAAATTAGCGTAATTAGCCTATTAAATTAATGCAATTAGTGAATTCACTGTGCTTTTTAATTAAAAGCACATTGAATTCATTGTGCTTTTTAATTAAAAGCACATTGAATTCATTGTGCTTTTTAATTAAAAGCACATTGAATTCATTGTGCTTAATTCGTTGTGCTTTTTAAGCACAGTGAATTAAGCACTATGAATTCCTATACCTAATAAGAATAAGGAAGAGTTATGATAACTCATCTTCTGACTCTTTCTACTTAAAATAAAAAAGAGTAATTAATCCTACTGTTTACTAGACTGAATAATCTAAACTTCTACTATCTCCTAAAGAAAAATCCTATTGTTCATACTTTTACAACAAGATAGTGAATTAAGAACAGTGAAACTTTCGAGGAAATTCTCCCAATTCGCTAAGCTAAGTATGGTTGGCAACCAAACATGTCTTCGGACACTATTGATGCCTTAACTTAACACAATAGACAGACTCTTTATGTTATGACCTGCCACCAGACTCTATATGCAACATGGGAGGGGTATTCAAGAAAACCTTCCACCTCACTCAATATTCCCCCCAGCCCATAATTCTCTTGACTTGCCCCATCAAAGTATCCCTAGGCATATGTTTTTTCAATATTTGGACTAGGAACCACTCTTTGAGGATTTTTCATACCTGGTTTCCACACTCTCTCATAAGCATACTTGATTTGAGAAAAAAACTTGAATGCGCACACATTTCTTTATTTTGAAAGATCATATCATTCCTAGCTAGCTAAAGGGCCCAAAGGACTATACAAGGAAGAGCTTTATTAGCTTGGACAGATTTTTTCTTAAACCAGATATCTAAACAATCCACTACAGTATATCCCTGCCATTTACCATTTCCTCCTGCTAATTTAAAATCTTCCTCCCATATTGCTTTTGTAAAAGGACATGTTATCATCAAGTGAGGTAAGGTCTCATCATTACTTTTGCAGAAGATGCATCTTCATGTCCCATCCCATGCTCTCTTTTTACAATTATCCCGAGTCAATATTTTGTTTGCAAGAACTATGCAAAGGAAAAAAAATTGTTTTATAGGGGATTTTATTTTCCATACAGACTTCCACCACCACTTCCGATCATTTTCCTCCTCTGCGACAACATCCCTGGTTCTTGTCCTTGTACTTGGGAAATTTGATGGAAACGTTGGAATTGGCCTCTTCCTCCTTAATTGCTTTGGCATTGTTTGGGGAGGTTTCTCTGAGATAATTTCAACTTCATAATCAAGGGAAACATGGGAAGAATCATCTTGCAAAGCAGATGATTCTTCCCGCAAATCAATTACATTCTCACTTGGAATCATTGTTTCAATCTCTCGAAATTGTTCTGGTGGAGTTTTTTTCCCTTTCAGGTGACGGTGACCTCTCCACACTTAATTCCTTCACTGTATCTCTAGAAGGCATCTTTGTATTTGATCCTTCCCTCATTTCTACCATGGGTTCTTCCACACTCAGTTCTTTTTCTGTATTCCCTCCCTTGTGTTGTGTTGGTTGCTTCTCCTCTACCAACTGCTCATTTTCCTCTGTTATAATGGTAGGTGATTTTTCAGGGTTTTGGTGTAGAGATTCCTCCATCTTCACTCCAATATTTTTCATATGTACATCTTCTACAATCACAAATCGAGGGCTATACCTCATTTCTGCATCACCGCTACCATGTCCTAGTTCTCCAACAACATTACATTGTCCCAACTCTTCATTAATTCCTTCTCTTTCCTCTCTTTCCCTATCTGAAATGCTCTTGTAACTACTTCCTACCTCCTCTTTTGATTCATTGCCATCATTTTCATCAACTTCTACTGCTCCCCTAGCAATGAATTGAACCCATGTCTGGTTTTGTAGTTCCAAGGCTCTCAACACTATTAATTTTATTAGACAGTGGTATGTGACAAAACCTTGGGGAAAACAGGAAGGTCTTACATAATGTGCAATATTATGCAAAGATTCTAACATATAATAAGACAAATTTATCAATGATCCATGATGAAGGTGTGACAACAAAACAAAATCATATGTGTAAACAATCTTGTACCTACCTTCACATGTAATATATTTCTTCAAGAAAACAAAAACCTGGTCCCAAGGTTGAGGTAAAGAGTCTATTGTTGTGCCACATCCTCTAGGCTGCACTTGCTCTACTTTCTCCAAGAAATTGGTCTTTGCATTAGGAATGGTTGTCCTTCGTCCAAACCATTTTCTGCAAGTGTTGGGAAGCCTCGTAACAGAGGATATAACCACCTATGTTACATTAATCTCCACACCTCTAACATGCAAATGGGTTCCTATTAAATTCTGGGCGAATTCTAGGGAAATATCACTATCAAACTTGTCCAACTGCTCGAAATATGGTATCCACCCTACGTCTTCAAATATTTTGTAGACTTTTAGTCACCGACGTAGGGTGCCAAGGGTTACTGGTTCATGACAAACTACAAATCCTCCCATGATGAATGTTCTTCTGTGTAATTAGTTATTACAGTATTGCAAAGGAGTTTCAGGTTCACCGTTCAAAATTCCCAACACAGACCCAAGAGCTTCAACATGCATGAGCGCACAAGAAAAATGAAAGCATATTTGTTGGTATTTTTGAAAAGGTGGTGGCGATTCAAATTTCGTGGGAAAAATCAACATGACAACCATGTTTATTGAACGTTTATGGTGGCGGTTGGTTAACTTATTCAGGGATGATGGGATACCCTCCAAATTGAACTGATGGTATTAATTGTTCGTTGGTGATGTGGAAGGGTGTGGAACAGTCATCATTTCATAGTATCATGTCAAACACATGTCATAGTGACCAATCATACCTGTAGGTTGTAAACCACAGACACGTACATGCGGGCACTTACCAGTGGCAAGAAAAATCTGAGGTGGCAATCACATTCAATTGTCCAATCAGTGTTATCAACTTATCAGTACCGTCCATTAATAGATACTTATTACTGACGACCATAGATGAAAATGGTGGAGTAACTCTGTCAACCAGATATGATGGAATCTGTTACACATCAAAAATACTCACTTTGATAGTGTCACAAGTGTCGTCATTACAAACGTTGCAAGTGTCGCATTTTGCTCACAAGGTCACAAGTGTCGCATGTTGCTCACAAGTGTCGCAAGTGTCAAAGAAAGCATGTTGTCATGATGCCTATGTCGTGCCTATAACTACATGAGAAGGACACTTGAAACACCTCAAACATTTGATTTGGAAGAGGAGAAATGAGTCAGCAAGCTTACAAACCTTTTGCCATTTGAAAGCACCTCAAAAACTGAGTTTTTGGAGAAGAGCGCTCCCCTATACCTCTTCTGGGAGTGCTAGCGCTCCCCCTTACACTATCTGGGAGCGTTATAAAGCTCCTTTGGCCCTTTTGAGGGAGAGCTAGTGTCTTTAGGAGTGTTGGCGCCCCCATTAAGCCTACTGGGGAGTGCTACAATGCTCTGATGGCCCTTTTAAGGGAGCGCTACCTATTCTGGGTAGTAGTTAAGTTGTTGAGATGAATAGGGGAAGGATCCTTTCATTCTTGGAAGGCAGTTGGATTCGAATCCCTAGTCCATCCATGATCTTAGGGCAGATCCTCAACTGAAGGAGGAAAATCCTCANTTCGTGGTTTATAGGTATGACTGTGTAATTAATCAAATTAGGACTAAGGAAACATCATCCTAGCTTACAAGTTAACTATGAATTAAGTTTTAACATAACACAATGTTGAATGAATAATGAATTGTACCTTCTCCAGGATTGATGTTCTCATAGGAAATGTAAACAATAGGGATGAATTAATACAAGAGAATGAGATGAAAATGGCATGGAAATGATAAGGAAAAAGGGGCAATTTTAGCACCCAATAATGTCTCACTTGAGTAGATTAACATAGTCTTCTTCGTGTGTGTTTCAGTACCAACATATTTGCATTCATTGAACATTCTTATTAATTATGCATAGTATTCTTCATGCGTGCAGCGTGTTTCAGCCAGGTGTTTCAACACGGTGTTTCAGCACCAACATATCTGCATTCATTCTTATTAATTCTACATAGCCTTCTTTGTGCATGGAGCGTGTTTCAACTTGAGCCAAGTGTTTCAGCACCAACATATTTTCATATATGTACGTCTCCGTGGTTTACAGGTATGACTGTGTAATTACCCAAATTATTACTAAGGAAACATCATCCTAGTTTACAAGTAAACTGTGAATTAAGTTTTAACATAACACAATGTTGAATGAATAATGAATTGTACCTGCTCTAGAATTGATGTTCTCATATGAAATGTAAACAATAGGGATGAATTAATACAAGAGAATGAAATGAAAATGGCATTGAAATGATAAGGAAAAAGGGGCAATTTTAGCACCCAACAATGTCTCACTTGAGTAGATTAACAAAGTTATGTGGGACATGAATCTTGACAACGCTCTAAGACTTGATAGATTCTGAACTAAATTCTATAAAAAAGCCTAGAACATTGTGTATCTGGTCAATTGCATAGAGGGAAAGCATAAATAAAAATAAGATATGTATATATTTAGTGATATAAGCATATATATTTTAGTGCTTGGCATATATATTTAGTCTCCAAAATGTCTTGTTGACTACATTGTGTAGGTGAGCACATGTGACATAAGTTCTCTATTTTGTACCATATTTGCTTGGAATACTCCCAAGATCGAACATTGATTCGAATTTATTTAAATTAATAGACTTTTAAAAGATTCGCCAAGAATTTTAAAAGGTTTTATAATTATGTGAAAATTCGCCACAATTTCACAAGATTTTATAATTCCGTGAAAGATTTTCCCAAATTTTACAAGATTCTATAATTTGGTGAAAGATTTGCCAAAAAATTATCTATGCATATTATGTTATTGATAAAATAGCCTTCACACTTTCCCATGTGTCATGGGGATTCGCCCATTTATTATACATATAAATTTTGGGGGGGTTCTTAAAATTTTCCCTGATTTTGAGATGTCTCGTAAGTGAGAATCCCAAACAGTGGGATTGGGTACTTGCACAAGAAGAATTTGCATATAATGATTCACCTAATAGAAGCACATGATTAAGTCCATTTCATATTTAGTATGGAATGCATCTTAGAGGAATTTATGAGTAAGGAATCTAGGAAAACACGAAATTAGAAGTGTTGATGGTGAAGATTTTGCGGTAAGTATGCAGGAATTGTAGGAAAGGTTCAAGCAACAACTACATGAAAACAACAACAAGTACAAACAAAAGGTAAATTTGAAGAGAAGACAACTAGATTTTGAAGTTGGAGATTTGGTCATGGCACACCTCAAAAGAGAAAGGTTTTGCAGGGGGGAATATAATAAATTAAAACTTAAAAAGATTGGACCATGTAAAGTGTTCAAAAAAAATCCTCAAATGCTTATGAAATAGAACTTCCAAGTAACCTTGGAATTTCTCCAATTTTTAATGTATCAGATTTGTACCCTTTTAAGTAACCAACATATAATCTCACAGATGCACCTGGCAGTGATAGCATACAGACTATTGATTGGGAGAAACAACTACCTATAGCACAAAAGAAGTAGATTGAATCTATTTTAGACCAAAGACAAGAGTCAAGGAATATTTTCAGTACTTATTCAAGTGGAAGGGACAACCACTTGAAGATGTCATTGGACAACCACTTGAAGATGTCATGTGGATGACAATAACATAAATAAAATATGGTACAAGTATTGAAGAACTACTACAACAAGCCCAAGAACAAGTCTTTTCTTCCCCAGGAGTCTGATGCAGGAGCATCTTCTACAACAATCTAGTATTTGACCTCTAAGGTCTTAGGAACTTTATGAGAGGAAGTTGGTTTCCTCATTGTAATTGTTTTAATCATTTTTCCTAAGTTGTTATAGTCTAGGGTGTTCGAGAAGAAGGCAATTTTTCCACGAATGTATTAGAAGGTGGAAGAATTAGATAAATTAGGAATTATTTTTGGATCTAATCCTATCTTTCAGGATCAGAATCGGGTTATTTTAAGCTAAATAGAGGTTCTATGTAATTTTGGTCAGATTCGATCCTATCTCCATGGATTGGGTTGATCTGATCCTTAGTGCATTAAAAGGAAGATATGTGAGACAAAGTGTGTATGAGAGGCTTGCAAAGTGAGAAGGGAATCGTGGCTATTATCCCTATATTTCCATTCCTCTTCTAATAAGAATTTCAGGCTTGTCGAATTGTGTGTGTTAAATTGTTTGAATTCTATTATGATTTCAAATGGTGTGAGAATGAATATGTGTTACAGGTTCCAGATCGACCCTTACATAGAGTGAAATTCGCACTGCCAAGTACTGTGTCTTTTGTTTATTTAATGTGGACAAATCAATGGTTCACATGTCGCCTGTAGTCGAGGAATATTCATCGTCGATCAATCTAATTCTAATCGAAATCGTTGAAATATAAAAAGGTGAACCACAAGTCCCATCGAATCGTTGATTAAAAATGAAGATCGACGATTCTCATTTAATTATGGGTGGATAACTTGATAGGGGTTTAATTTGGAGGCACCCCTCGCAATTTCAACACATGCAAATTAAGAAATCCATGCGTCGACAACCAGTGGATTGAAGTACCTCCGTGTCTTGGGATTTAGACTAGAACTCCAAACCCCCGCAAAGTAGCTCCCAGTCATCGACTCGTGGTCTTATGGAGTTGAGAGTCAAGGAGTTTAGCGCCCAAACTCCTAGCTCTGTAAAGTAGCCTATGGTTCCTGGCTCGTGGTAGTATGATTAAGTAGTTAGCACCAAGTTGTATCCCTCGATTCCATTGTTTGGTCACACAATGAAGGAAGGTGCCAAAGGCCTAGATAAGGTAATTTCGAATATTTAATTTAATTTGAATTCTCTTAATTAAACAGATTTTGCATAATTGTTTGAGCTTAAGAGAAGGGAACTAGTTTGGATTGGTCGTCATGAGCCCATGATTCACTACTAAAAAAATGAAATTAGCTTACATCACTACTACAATAAAGGGATGTGGCATCGTTGATTTGTGTCTATGCATCCATCAAAACCCTTTTTGGATTTTTTCTAGGGGCACATCGTATTTTTGTGACATGTTTTTTGTGTTGTCTTTGCATCAAGTTTGTGTCATAGCTACGATGTAGGGTTGATGTGAATGCAACTCGTGCTCCATCTTTGCATTATAATAATCAACTCACAGGTAATGCAATATCAATGCAAAGCTTGAAAAACTTGAAAATGTATGACACAAAATGAATATTTGTCACCCTGCATTTGCACTTCTAATATAAAGTGAAAAAAGAGGGTCCCCTTTTTCATTTTCACATGAGGGTGTGGGGTAAAGCTTCTCAGAGATGAAAGGGTTTGTGGGGGCACTCAATAAGTGAAGCCAAGGCAGACTTGTGGGGAATCATTGCATCAAAGGAAAGGTTTTTGTCTCCCCCCCTATTTTTAAAAGAAATTACAAATTTAAAATAAAAGGGGATATGGGTTTTAGAGATGGGAGACAAGTTTTGTATTTTGGATATGGGATTTGGGTTTTGGCGAGGGTATTTATAAAAAAAAAAATAGATTTAGGGAATATCTCTTCCTCCCTTCCTCTTCCTTTTCCACTCTTCCTATTCCTCTCCCTCCTTTCCTTCATCTTCATTTCTTTATCTCCCTCCTCTCCTTCCTCTTCCCCTGCCTCTTTTCCTTCCTCTATTTTTCTCCCTCTTCCTCTCTTTCCACTATGTCTCCCTCTTCCTCCTCCCCTCCTTTTTTTCTCCCCCCTCCTCTTGTAAGTTTAAAACCTTTCCAAGTTAAGAAATGTGTATATATTCTTAAGTAAAATAGAAAGTAAATAATGAGCATACTTTCATCGAAATAACTAAGGATTTTTTTTGCAAGCTATTTTGACCTAGCTGTGGCTTCCTCGCAGAGGTCGACTAGGGTCGACCATGGCCGCTCCCAGGGTCAGGGAGCCTAGTGCCCCTCCCTCTCATGGAATCGCCTTTCGCAAGCTTCTGACCGCTCACGGCAAGAAGTCTTCGCCCTTGGCACCGCCCAGTTTTTTAAAATGGTTAGAGACGATACCTGAAATTGACTTGCCTCCGGATCAACCAATGCGAGTTGCAGTCTCCCTAAAAGAATGTGGGCTGGTTGGACAGTTCATGGGGCTTTGGCCCTCCACCAAAACCATAGATAACTGGATACAAAGGAACTGGAGACCGTTAATACATAATAGTGTTACATGTTATGCGGTGGGCAGAGGTTATTACATCTTCGAATTCATCTCAGAAGCATATTGGGACCTGATCTTCAGAAACGGGCCCTATTTCATGGGTCCCCAAGGTCTCTACTTGAACCGATGGCACCCGAGATTTGATCCGGAATCAGAGTTCCCCAAGGAAGTCCCGGTGTGGGTCAGACTCCCAAATCTACCAATCCACTGCTGGAACAGCTCCTCACTTCAAGCAATCGGGAATGGGCTTGGAAACTAAATAGATAAGGAAGATCCAAAAGAGAAATACTCATGTGCTCGCATCAGTGTGGAAGTGAATCTAGAGGTTGGGCTCCTAGAGGCAATCAAACTAAAGGTAGGAAAGTGGCAACACTTCCAAAAACTCGACTACGAACAGTTGTCATTCAAATGCAGGGGATGCCATGAGTACGGACATTTTCAGAGGAACTGCCCCAAAGAACCTAGCATGGTTAAAGACACAAATGATGGATGGCAACAGGTGGGAAGAGCAAGATCCCACACAAAGACAAAAGGCCCAAGATCGGAGAAGATGGCCCAGGCATATCAAGCGGATCTTGAACCCAACAGAGATACAAGGAACAGCGATATGGAAACTGAATCAGAAAAGACAAACAAAGCAGCAGAAGTAGTGACGTAGCAAAGCCCTGCAGAGGAGCCGGAACAACGAAGAACAAACCCGGAACAAGTGGAAATCTCAATGCAAGAGAAGGAAAAGGACCAAGTACAAGACCCCAAAGAACTAGGAAAAGATCTAGTGATGGAGGAAGGCAAGATCTCCTCAGGCAGCAACAGTGAGGAAGATAGCAGCACCGACCTCACCCCAAAAAAACCAAGAAGAGGAAGGAAAACCAAAAAAGCGGAGCGAGAAAAAGAGACTTACAAAGACGTACTAAATGGATCGCAGCCAACCATCAAATAACTAATCAACGTCAAACAAACAAGGAAGAATTCCAAGGCCTTCCAAGGAGGCTACAACTCCCCCTCAGGTAACCAATGAAATTTGTTTCTTGGAATTGCAGAGGTTTCGGAAGTAAGACCAAGGAAGAGGCACTAAAAGACATCATCAAAACCTCCAACACCAAGATCCTGCTAATTCAAGAAACCAAGATGGAAGGACAAGACTTCCTCAGAAAAGTCAAAGCAAGATGGAACAACAGTAGCGATATAGTAGAAAGTGCCAGAGGTGCATTGGGAGGTCTGGGCATGCTCTGGAACTCAAAAAAGTACGACCTAATCATGCATGAAACACGCAAACACTGGATCTTCACCAGTCTGCTTCATTTGGGAACATGGAGACAAGTAAGCCTCGTTAACCTCTATGTACCTGTCCTCCTAGAAGACAAAAAATCTTGTTGGGAGACCTTAAGGGATTTCCTGCAACAAAATGTTCCAGAAAACATCATCCTCGAGGGGGATTTGAATCTAACCCTCACAGCGAATGAGAAAAAAAGAGGCTCAATCGTTCGAGACCAAGCAAAAGAATGGGTAGATGACCTAATGTCTACCTGGGAATTGGAGGATATAAAGCCAGCGAAAGGGAAATATACCTGGTCAAATAAGAGGGTGGGGCTGGGGCATATCACAGCTAGGCTGGACAGATTCCTAGTCCAAAGTTCCTTCCTAGTTATGGGACTTAATCTCGAGTCTACTATTCTCTCGCATTGCGTGTCAGATCACAAACCAATTACCCTAACCTTGACCATCGACAACAATCTGGGTCCAATCCCCTTCCGTTTCAATCCAAGGTGGATCCAAGAGGAAAGCTACTTCGCCTTGGTCGCCAGAATCTGGAATGGTACAGTAATAGGCTCCCCCTTCTTCGTGTGGGAAGAAAAGCTTAGAAGGTTAAAAAAAGATTTAAAATATTGGGCCAAAACTCTTTCAAGTCCCATAGCTGACCGCCAAGAAGCACAAAGACAGTTAGAAGCTCATCAGCTCGAAATGGAAGGCGAGGACCCTTCACAGGAAAGCATGCAACAAGAGGCAAAGCTGCAAAAAATTTGGCACCAAGCTTGTAGAGAGGAAGAAAGATACTGGCAACAAAAGTCAAGGTGCCTTTGGCTTGAAGCAGGGGATAAGAACCTTAATTTCTTTCATAAGCAAGCGAAGGCCCGGAAGCAGTTCAAATCGGTAACTAAAATTCACACTGAGGATCAGATCATCACGAATTTTGAGGGCATCAAAGAGACAGCGGTGCAAGCCTTCGAATCACTCTACACAAAGTCCCATCAAGCTGCAAGTGACCCAGCTTCCTGTCCTCTAGCCTTGATACAGGCTTGTGTTCATGAAGATATCAATATCAAGTTAACCAAGGAAATAGATCAGCAAGAAATAAAAGAGGCTCTAGATCAGCTACACTCGGACAAAGCTCCAGAACCAGATGACTTTACAACCAGATTTTATCAGAATAGCTGGAACATCATCAAGACAGATCTCGCCAAACTCATCAAGAAATCCTAATCCTGCGCCAGAATTGAGGAGGAACAAACTCATCCTTCTTAGCATTGATCCCGAAGGAAAGAGGAGCGTCCAGCTTTGACAAGTTCCGCCCTATCTCCCTCTGCAATACCAGCTATAAAATCCTTACCAAAATCATAGCGAACAGACTAAAAAAATTTCTTCCAGCTATCATTCCGGAAAACCAAGGGGGTTTTATTAAAGGAAGGCACATAATGGATAATATCATCCTGGTCCAAGAGGCCCTCCACTCAAGTCTCCGTCGGAAAGACAAAGGTATGATAGTCAAGCTCGATTTAGCAAATGTGTTTGACAGGGTAAGGCATAATTTTTTGTTTCAAGTGATGGAGAGATTTGGTTTTGCCCCCTCCTTCATTAACTGGATCAAAGCTTGTATCTCCGGGCCCTGGATTGCACCACTGGTAAACGGACAAGCCACAAAGTTCTTCCAAGCAACTAGAGGTCTCCATCAAGGTTGCCCCCTTTCCCCTCCCCTCTATGCTCTCCAAGCTTCTGTCCTCAGTCTCCAACTCGATCACGAGAAAAGGCATCTCAACCTCTCCGACCTACAAATTACAAACTGGGTAAAGGACATCAACCATGCCCAATTCGCAGACGATACACTGCTTCTTGGAGGCGCTAGCCCAGCAACAGCTAAGAAGTTCAAGAAGGAGCTAGACATCTATACAGACATCTCAGGTAGCATGATCAGCTCGGCCACGAGCAAAATCTATGGGTGGAACATCACTCCAAGAGAAATGCATGAAATTTCAAAAATCCTTGGAATAGAAGGCAACACCAGTTGGGAAGAGTTTAAATATTCGGGAGTCCCTATCATCAAAGCCAATCCAAAAGCTACACACTGGAATCATGTGATAGAGCGGATCAAAAATAGAATCCACTCCTGGGGATCTAACTAGTTGAACATAGCAGGCAAAGTAGTTCTCATTAAAGCAGTGTTGACAAGTATTCCAATTTATCAAAGCGCTCTCCTGTTGGCACCCAGATATGTAATACAGAAAATAGAAGCACTGATCAGACATTTTCTTTGGGAAGGAGGAAAGAAAATGGGAAGGAAGTTGCATCTCATTAGTTGGGGGGAAATTTCAAAACCTTATCTAAAAGGGGGCCTCCAGCTCAAGGACCTCCAAATGCAAAACTTGGCCCTGGGGGAAAAAATCTTATGGAATATAATCTCAGGGAAATCCAATTGGAGCAAAAGAGTCCTCTGGAAAAAATATTTTTGAGGATCTAGGAAAAAATGTCTAGAGAATCCAACCAAATTGAGGAAGGGCTCTCCAATCTTCAGCCTTTGCCAAAAGGTGTTGCAGACATTCCTTACGCAAATCACTTGGATTCCAGGAAATGGGAAAGATATCAACATTTGGGAGGACTCAGTCCTAGGCGAACCATCTCTCTCAACAAGGCAATATCTAAGGCGTCTCAGAGACTGGATGCAGACGAACAGTCTACACAAGCTGTGGGACATCTCGGCCTGGAGAAATGATGAAAACATCTCTTGGTTCAGGTGGGAAATTGCAAATCTACCCCAAGAGTTGGAAGAAGAATGTACCAACTTAAATAATTTACTGCAAGGGAAAACCCCCCTATGTGAAAAAATAAAAGACAAGATAGGTTGGGGCCTCCATGCAGGGCCTTACACCATAGCTACAGGGTACTCCCAACTCGCCTCAACCCCCCATGTTCCCCCAGGCCCTGTATTATGGAAGGCAATTTGGACAGTGAAATCCCTCCCAAAAATAGATATGTTTGTTTGGACAGTGGCTCAGAAGGGTGTTCTCTCGAGAGAAAACCTTAGGAAAAGAGGGTGGGAAGGGCCCTCTAGATGTCCTCTATGCCTTCAGGAAGAGGAATCGACGAATCACTTGTTGTTGGTCTGCCCTTTTGCCAGTGAGGTCTGGAAACTAGCCCTTGGGCTAGGGACTTTGGCCCCTAACCTCCCGCAGGAATTCCATCTTCTACTCTCGAACTGCCAGGCTCTTTGTCCATTCAGGACAGCCAATCAAGGTCACCTCTTAGCGATTTGGAGAATGATTCCAAAATTCATCCTTTGGAATATTTGGCTTGAAAGGAATAACTGACTATTCAGAGAAGAAAAGAGAACCCCGGACCAGGTAGACACAAGAATAAAAGCTCTTTTCAGTGAGAGTGCACCTTACTTTATAAAGGCTTAAAACCTGAGGTCCCTAGGACAAGAAGAAGAGGGATGGCTTAGGCATCTTGGTCTCCAAAACACTTCAACAATTGGTCCTTCAAACTCCCCAACCTGTAGCTGGGAGATCAGAATGGATAAGATCAAACTGGAAGAGTGGAAAAACTCTATGAATTCCAACTTTCTTTCCTTTGATGGAGCTTCAAAAGGAAATCCGAGAGAGGCAGGGGGAGGAGGGATAATTAGTAATCCCATTGGAAATATCAACCTTAGATATGCTTGGGGAATAGGCACCGATTCCAATAACAAGGCAGAAGCCCTTGCCCTCTGGCAAGGACTCACTCAAGATTTAATCCTAAATTTTCAAGATTTGATAGTGCTGGGAGACTCAAGGATAATAATCCAAGCCTTAAACCAGAACACCAGAGTGGCCAATGGACAACTTCAACACGTTATAGACAAAATCAATTTACTCCGGAGACAATTCCACTCTATCCAACTGTTCCACGTCCTGAGAGGGAACAACGCTCAAGCGGATGAAGAAGCCAATGTGGGAGCCCATTTGGAGAAAGGTTACATGCGCCTCAATGGAGTTATAGTCAAAAGGAGAATCTTGTAAGTCTTCAAAATGGGTTGATAGTGCAAGTGGACATAGGACAAGATGGGGGAGCAGGAGACAAGACAACAATATCTCAGCCGGATTGCATGACTCTCAGAAATGAGGGAGGACACCATCATTAGGCTAGTGAATAAAAATCCTTAGCCCATACCTCCAATCAGTGAATCACGCAATGCAAGGAGCCTGAGGAGGCGTTATTTAACACAGGCAGAAGGAAAGGGGCTCAACAGAGGTAGAGGGACATCGTGTGGTGAGGGCAAGACGAAGCAACAAAGGGAGAAGACCAGGGAGTTGTGGAGGGCTAGCATATTAGCAAATGAGGGAACTTGATGGCGTCAAGCTCGGGCAACAAACCATCCATGGAGGAAAGAATTATAGCGCTGGAAGAGGATGTGCAGAAGCTGCGCAGCTTATTGATCAACCTGGAAGATTTTTTGCAGAACCTAGATAGCGAGGCAGGAAGAAGAATGGAGGTACTTGAGAATGATATTCTCTACACAAGGTCAGGACTGAGCGAGGAGCTGTGGAAGCTGAGGAAAGACATGGAGAATCCAAAGCATGAACACGAAGAGAGAGTGAGGAGCTTGGAGCAACAAATGGAGCAGTTGAACAAGGAATGGAAGGATGAAAGAGAGTAGCCCAAGGGAAAAGGCACGGAGTAACCAGAAAGCACTTCCAAAAGCAGGATATACTTCTTATTGGCATTTTGTAACAACCATCCAAGGCATCTAAGTGTTTGTTAATGTTTAGAAGATGTAGTCTCTATAGTATTGTTACTCTCTATTCATCTGGTCTCTAGACTATGTAACTCTTGTAATTTTGATCTCTATGTAACCACACCAGTGGCTTGCTGTTGTCTTTTAATACAAAACCCATTAACCGTTTCTGTCAAAAAAATAAATAGAAAGTAAATAATAACACACACATACTAGTACACAAATATTTACCTTGGAAACCCTTAACTAGGAAAACCAACAAAACTTAGAGCCACACGTTTCTCTTCTTCATTGTATTAACTTCACTTTTTATTCACAGAATATCCATAACTTGAAGTTGAAACTACATGATACCATAATGTCCAAAAATCATAAGAGGAAAAAACTCTAAAATCCAAAAACCTTAACCTTGGGAGCTAAGGTGTCAAAAGGATTATGAGCCCTAGGGAACCCAGTTTCCATGGGCCATAACTTTCTCATACAAACTATGTTTAAGCTGCTCTTTAGCCTATTAATATTTAAATGAAAGGAGGGTCCAAATGAGGGGAAGCCTTTGGCTTCTACTCTACTTGCAATGAAAACCCCAAAAACGTTGTTTAGGACTTGGAAAATGTGTCAAAAGTTCAAGACCCATAAATTGTTGTAAATTTGATTATAGGGTTTATGATTGGTTTTAGATTGTGGCAATATCAAATGGCCACCTGGATCATCCTTCCTCATTCTTCCTCTTCCTCCTCCTTCTTCTCCTCTTGTTTTTTAATTCCCCCTTCATCCTCCTCTTCTTCATCATCCCCTCCTTCCTCCTCCTATTCTTCTCCCCCTCTTCCTTGTAACAAACATAAATATATATAAAATATATAAACATAAATAATAATGAATAACGAACAATTAATAATTAATTACTAAAGAAGAGACACCTCATAAGGAAGGGTCATGTCTCTTCACAAAAGGGCACCTTTGTGTGGGTATATACACGAGCCCTCATTCTCAATTGTAATCACCTATTCATATCTCATTTTCATTCTTATACATTTAATTAATATATTATTATTTCATCCTAAATGGATTAGTTTATATTCCAAATATTTTGGATAATTCATGTGTGAACGAACTTTGTTTTTCTCATTTGGTATCAGAGCAAGTTTGATCCTTCCCCTTGGCCACTAGAATTCTAGTCAAATTTTGTTGTTTTAGGCAATGGAAGCATTGGCCTTTGGCCACACAAAAATTAGGTAGTTCTTTGGATACCAAGTGGTGTTTGGCCATTTAAAAATCAAATTCCATTGAAGAAGTATTATGCTGCAAGTTCAAAGAAAATCTGAAAATCAAGATCTCAAGAATAACCTATTAGAAAAAAATGAAGAAAATTCTCGTTTGAAGAACCTTAATCAAGGGCTACTAGAACAAACTAGAAAGTGGAAAGAAGAGAATCTTGAAAATCTAGACATTAAAGATATCGACAAATCAAATAGTGAATACAATTCGCTTCTAAAAAATCATAATCAAAACCTACTAATGCAAATTAAGAAGCTTAAGAATGATAAGAGGTTGTTGGAAAACAAGTTAGAACAAATCCAGAAGGAAGCATCAAAGTCCTTAGGAGTAAAAATCCAAGTTGTGGAAAAAGGAACAAATACAGATCTAATCCACATCACAGCTAAAGAAGATGTCAATCCAGTTGAAGTAAAAACATATGCAAAAATTCCAAGTGAAGATCCAACTACCAACCAAGCAACATTGATGCGTGAAGAAATTCATATACCAAAATTAAACCAAGAAAATGCTACAAGCATGATAAGGGAAAATTATGTCACAAGAGCTCCTTATTGACATCCAAATCATAAAATCAAATATCTTAAACAATCATAGTATCAATATCACTCAGGTCATGAACGAATAACTTATCGTCTGAAAAATATTGATACAAGTGCAATTAAGTCTCATGATAGCCATTCATCGTGGAAGTGCAATGTTCCACAAAAGATTGAATTAGGATGGTTTGACCCTTTCACAATTCGATAGTTCTGCTCAACTCTTTGTCACTCATATTGTCTTGTATCGTCAATCCAAACAACATCAAAAACATAGAATCATGCGAAGAAATTGTGAGATGGAAAAAAGATGTAAGCCTCTCCATAAATATGCTTTGAGGAAAAAACATTTCTAAAGAGGAAGGCAATGTAAAAAACATGAATATATATATAAAACATATAAATATAAATAATAATGAATAACTAATAATTAATAATCAATTACTAATGAAGAGACACCTTATAATGAAGGGTCATGTCTCTTCACAAAAGGGCACCTCTGCATGGGTATATATACGAGCCCTCATTCTCAATTGTAATCACCTATTCATATCTCATTTTCATTCTTATACATTTACTTAATATATTATTTTTTCACCATAAATGGATTAATTTATATTCCAAATATTTTGGATAATTTATGTGTGAACAAACTTTGTTTGTCTCGTTCCTCTTCCTCTTCTTCTTCCCTTCCTACTTCCTCTTCCTATTTTCCCCCAAATACACTTTCATTTTTTCCCTAAACCCTCCTTGCACTTTGTCTCCTCCTACCCCTTCCTTATTATTTATCTTCCCATTGTTATCCTCCTCTTCTCCTCTTTCTCTTATTTTTCATCTCCTCCTCCCTCCTCTTATTATTCTTTGATCTCCCCATTTTCCTCTTCTTCTTCCCCTCCTCCCTCCTACTTCTCGTCTTCCCCTCAGTCTTCCTCATCCTTTTTTCCCCTTCCTTCCCTCTTCTTCACTTTCTTCATTTTCACTAAGTCTCTAATTATGTACTTATGTTGTTATAGATATGAGTTCGGGTGGATCTGAATCTAGAGGTTATGATGAGGATTGTAGGAAAAATGATAGGGGAAAGTAAAAGGGGAAAAAACAAGTATTTGTAGACATAAATGGCAAAAAAACAAAGATGAGCATTGATCACCTATCACGTATTTTATTTTATTCACAATGATCAAATCATTAAGGATGGACAGCTCTTGAATCACCAATAGAGTCTCTCATATGCTACATCTACAAATACATTGCCATGAAAACAAAAAATTATGTTTTCATGGCAGTGTGAGCTTACTGATGAAGAATTAAAGTATTCCTTGAGGAATGGTTATGAAATAATGGTGGAATATTTACATCCTAGGTAATTATTGTTAATTATGTGTTTATTTTCTAGATTATATATAGTTGGAATTATTTATTCATTAATTGAAACATATTATACTATTTCATATTGACGATCAGGACGATGGTGACTCAAAGGGATCATAAGGTATTGACAATTGTTTAACCTATATGTTTTTTATTACACTTTTAAATGCTAGCATTTTCTTATTTTATTGAACTCGTGCTATTTTATTATGTTTTTCATATAGTGAGGATGATGAGGGTATAGAAGATAAGGAAGGAACTCACAATAGCTCAATCAACTTCTAACATCAAATTCAGTTCATGTCCTAATATGTGTACATGTTTTTTCATGCAATGTTGTATACAAAGTTGACATTTAGCTAAGGGTGGTAGTGTACTACTTGCTTACATGCATAAACAAAATTGCATGGTTATTTTATGATTTAATTTAAAATTCACTGTTACGTATATATATAAATGTTTTTTGGCTTCCATGGTGTGAAATTGATTGAATGTTAGTGTGGTAAAATTTCATAATTGTGTTTATGGATACATGGTTTATTGCTTTCATGGTGTGAAATTGATTGAATGTTACCGGGGTATTGCATTTATATATACATTACATGGTTTTGCTCTCATCAATTGGTATGTTATAAAATAGACTTATACTATCATGAATCTCATCAATATTTAAATGCTATAATGATTAATAATTACAAGAAATAATAATAATTATTACATAATTAAATAATAATAAATGACACAAACATGATGCAAACATGACACATTTAATGCAAATATAAAGAAAATGCAATGCAAATATGATGAAAAATAATTTAAAAGCTCTATATTTTGACGCTATCATGACACTAGTACGATGCAAATATGACACACTACGATGCTAATATGATGCACTATGATGCTAATACAACACAACATACATGCTTTGGACTCAAACTCAATGCAAAAGTGACTTTATAAGTGTTTGTCTTGCAATAATATGCAACACAACATGATGCTAACATGACATACGATATATTTTTGTGTCGTATTATTTGTCACTAATATGATGCATTCTAGACCGCGCATTGAAAAAATGATGCACAGTCGACACAAGTCATGACACATCCACTAGCATCATGTTTTGCATGATCTGAACAGTTTCGAGAAAAATGCAGGAGATGTTACAATACTGTATTATATTAGTGCATATGAAGCAATGTTACTCCGTAATTTCTTCTTGTGTTATATCTTTTAAATCCTTTATGAGAGTGTGATTAACTATGTAAATTTATCATTTTTTAATGTATGATTCTCTCTTAGCACCATTTTGTTGTAGTGTGTATGGAATCAATGGTATGTTGCATTTGAATGCCCTATAGATTGGAGCTATATGTTATATTCTTTACCGCGATTAGTGCCATGCCTTCATGCATTCTATTAGAGAGGTCAGGGAGGAGCCCCAAAAAATTGGGTTGTTTTTGTCCATTTTGGGTGGTTTGAGTCAATGGTTTTTTTTTTTGGTCCATTGTAATATAATTCTAGTTAAAGAATTTAATCTAGGTTGACGGATTAGGGTTTTGGATCTTGGCTAAATCTATATAGATATTGTATTGTAAATGGTTAGGTTAATACAACTTGAGGGATTTAAGTCACGACTCTAAACATTTGGTAGTTTTTCAGATTAAAGTGTTTCAGGAGTAAATTTATTACTATGTGTGAATGATATTGTTTTCCTTTACATGTTTATATAAATAATTTGTGTGTCCATTGCTATACTATAAATGTTTAAAACTTACAATATGCATTGCTTTAAGTTGTAAATGTATTATTAAGATATTCACCACCATTATCTATTCTTAATTTTTGAAGTTGATGTCTAGATTATTGATGTAGGAGCATCTCTCCACATGTGACCCGAGCCACGTCGGTAATTCAAATCATTGAAGTGTGACCTGGTTTGAATCCCCAGATTCAATGTAATTAAGAAGTCTTAGATTTGTTGGTAGGTGAAGCCCATGCCTTTTCTTGAGCTGTGATCAGGAATAGGCCTTTAATGTTTGTAAAGGCTAAAAATCTAGATCCAATTGGACTAGACAAGCTATTCATTGTAATTGAATGGGTAAAGATTGGATTTGGAGGGAAGGAACTGAAGGAACTCCTCATGTAAGAGGTATCTCTTTTAGTAGTAAAGGGGGCAGAGAGGATAGAATGCAGTGATGAGAAGCTGAGAAGAAAATGGCAGAATACTTGATGGGGCAGAGTGGCACAGAACACCTTGTAAATAGAATTTGTTGCATGTTGTAAAATGAGTTTTCACATAGGTTAAATGTTGTTGAATGAATGTAGTGTTCTTATGTGTTAGCAGATGTATACTATGGAAGTGCATTTGCAGTGTGTCTGATTGGTGAATGTCTTAGAGGCTACATACCCGGAGGGTGTAGAATGTTCTTGGAGGTTTTGATAGTGCCTGAGGAGGAGGTTGCACTTAATTATGTGGATTGACAAAGGCGATATTCTTGGCTTGCAGGCTAAATCAACAACTCAAGGAAGACCTCAAGGTTGCTAAGCACCTTGGAGGTAGAGGTACATGGGAGAAGAACAGGAGTTGCATACATAATCTCTGAGGAGTTTTGTGAAGCTCTGCCAAGTGGGCATTGAGCATATGCCGAGTGGTGCATTTGAGAGGACTATTATGAGTTCTTAAGGAGGACTGAGAATCACTAAGAGTTAGAGGCTCTACCAGTAGGCATTGAGCAGTTCACGAGGAGGGTATAGAGGACGCAAAAAGCTGCAGGCGTTACGGGAAAATGCTCTCTGTCGGGAGGGCATTGAGACATTGTGCGGACAAGCACAAGAAGATAACTCTTTGATTTTTGTAAATCAAAGGAAGAGTCCAATGAGGGATCTTCACAAAGTTACTGAACACCCTGCAGACTCAACAAAAAGTTGCTTGAGCAAAAGGATAGCCACGAAGGCATTAAATTCTCCATCACAAGAGAGGAAGAAGGATAAAATCCTTAGAAGTCACGGCGTTTGAGAATCGAGGAGAGCTGACAGTGTCGCGAGAAGACTCGGTAGCGAAGTCGCAGAGAATCGCCAGGGATTCTGGAGCAAAGATCGGAGAACAGCGTTGTGAGAGCCTTGGCTGAGGCCAAGTCCCGAGCTCCACGGGGAGAAATGAGCAAAGGTCGAGGTGCTGAGGAACTGGAATTCTTCAAGTGTAGGAAGAAAGTCGCAAGCTCAAGAACAACGGTATCGAATCGGATGGAGAAAAGTCTGGACCCGTTGGTTTCACGTCGAGGAAGGGTAGGAGAAGCGCCGAGAAGAGGCGTCGTCAATGGTTCGGATCTCCTTTCGGATACCCGCCCGACCATTATGGATCCGGGTGAAAGCGCCGCGGTTACCTCTGTGGAGTAAAGTGCATAGGAAGAGCGGATGTGAGCCGTCGGATCTAAAGCGGATACATGTCGATCCGTCCGGATGGACGGGGAGTTACCTGAGTTTACCTTAAATTGAACGGGAGAATTGAAATCGGCCGAGGCGTGGCCATCGGGATATTGGCGTTCGGGATGTCGGAGTTCTCGAATTAGAAAGTGAGGACATTCCAAGTCGAAATAGCGAGGTAGTCACGAGTCACATCCATCTTGAGAGGCGAATTGGCGATGATCAAGCTGACTCATCGGTATATACATCTGGGTTTTGAAGTTGGCGATTTACGTCGCCGGAGATATAAAAAACTCTGAAATCGGCGAAGTTATTCAGATTAGGGCCGTCCATCGGTCGGGACCGCGTGAAGACCAGTTATCGGAAAATCGATAAATGATCAAATCAGAAGCATCCGGGTTAGGTGTTTCACGAATCCACGAGGACAAGACTTCGGAACATGAAGTCGCGAAATCGTGAGAGGCAATCGGGACCGTCCATCTATTGGGAAGTGTAGCGTAGTCCAGTAACCGTGGAAAGCAGAAATTCTAGAAAGTCAAACTGATAGCGACTAAATCAGGAATCTCGACAATCGGGATATCGAAATTTCCATGGACAGGAGATCGGGTAAATTCACCGGTGAAAACCCCGATACAAGCCTGAGTTGTCCATTGATTGGGGAACACGTGGCAAGATCAAGAGAGTCCATTGGCATATCGGGATTCATGCCGTAAAGAAGTCCATACATTTTGGAACTTCAAAGTACGAAACTCCGAAAGGAGGGAAGTGCCATTGGGGGCCGGTTAATGAAGCATATTGGAGAAGTGGGAAGTGTCATTTAAGGGGCCAATTGTCAACATAGCGGAGAATAGGGATTCGAGAGATCAATAGTCCTGAGAGAAAATGCATTTCAGCATTGCGATGTCAGAACCGTCAGTATTTGGAGTCCCATATAGGGGAAGATCCACGTGGACTACAAGTTTGCTTGAGGAGTGTTTGTAAATTCTAACCTTGTACAAATATACTGGCCTGGCCCGATGTGAGAGAAGAATAAGAAAGATACAATGGCAAAATACAAACATTACACAAATATTTTTTCCTTGGAAACTCAAACCTTGAAAACCAACATATATTATATTCATACATTGTGTTACATTTATTTTACACAATACAATATACATATAGGGCAGTGGCATCAAAACCCTAACCCAATGGCTGGATTAGTCCAAAACCCTAATTCCTTAGCGAAATAGAAAACCATCGGCAAAAACCATGTGCGAAAAACCACCTAATATGGTCCCGAGTATAGATCAGATAATGTAATCGGGAATATGTTGTCCGTGAGAATATGTCGTCCGAAAAAAAATGCGGAAGCGGCCTTGAACCTTGAGGGCTCCACCTCCACCTTGCGTGTATGGAACACTCTTCGTGCAAAGAATATAGCTTGTACCCAACATTCTCCCATATTGTTTTTCTTTCCACGGGGGAATTCTGGGGGTTACATAGTCAACAATCGAGTGACCAATGCCCATGGATCCTCTACACCAGAGAACTTATCAATGCTCACATATTTTGTTAATGAATGCGCAGCATTCTTCAAAGTTTCCACCTTCATCAATACTTTCTTTTTCTTCAATCATGTCTCTTCAAAGTGATATTGAAAATCAATGTGCTTGTCTTTGAATGATAAGTTGGTACAACAAGTAGTGAGATTATATTGCACTTTGACTGTCATACTCTATCCTTATAGCTTCTTGCACCAACCCAATACATGAACAAAATCTTTGTAACCATATGTATTCCTTACTTGTATGGGTGGCTACCATGTATTTAGATTACGTAGTTGAAGTGCCACTACAACTGTCTTTTGCTCATCCAACATTGCTCCTCAAGCGGGTTAAACACACATACCCTTGTAGATCTCCTCGATCAAATCCTCGGCCAGTCTCTGCATCCACAGAAGCCATGTATCAAACCTCTATCAATCACAGGTCTTCGCCATTGGCATAATCCATAGCTAAGCGGTGCCATGAAATGCACAAGCCTCTTTTCGCTGGCATCCCGATGCCAACTACTGGTTTGTATATACGTATCTGAAACTCCCAACTGCATATGCAATGTTGATTATGTCTGGATTCATTGCATACATCAGCTACTGGCCCCTTTCGCATATGGAACATGAGACACATCCTCCTCCTCCTCTTCACATGTGTCTTGGGACATTGATCCATGAATAACTTTACACCAATAGGAACAGGAACCTTAGCGGTTCTGAGTCCTACGCATATTAAACCCTCTGCAATATTGTCTTGACATATTTTCTCTGATTTAACGAGTGTTTCCTCCTTTGCACGATCTCTTTTTAATTTCCATACTAAAATGAAATTTGAAGCACCAAGATCCTTCATGTTGAATTTAGAGGACAAGCGAGTTTCATCTGGATAATCCTCCTTGTTGTTTTCCTACTGACAGCATATCATCCACAAGATAAATAAATCAAATGATCACCAATTAATTTAAATACACCACGATGATCCTCTTTGCTTCTTGTAGAAATGAGTCGACATATAAGTATCTGGAAATTTTTATACCACATCCTTGATTGTTTTAAACCATCTGGGGACTTTTGACTTGCAGCCACCAACTCCTTCTTTCCTTTCCTGTATAACCTTACGGTTGCTTCATAAATATTTCTTCTTCCATATCCCCATGCCAAATATGTTGTCTTCACATCATCTGTTCTATTTCAAAATCAATCACGACAACGGATAACATAAAGTCTTATAGAGGTTAATTTGTAGCAGGGGAGAAAAAATCACACCAAAATCAATTCCCTCAACACGGAATAACCCTTTGCTACTAATCGATTTTGTATTTCTCCACTTTTCCTTAAATTCAACTTCCTTTTAAATACCCATTTCTTGCCAATGGGTTTTCTTCTAGTTGGAAACTCCACTATATTTGAAGCCTCATTCTTATCCAAGCCTCATTCTTATCCAAGATGCCATTTCTTTCTTCTTCATGGCCCTTTTCCAGAGATATCCATCCTCTAAATCCAACGCCTCCTGATAGTTCTAGAGGATCATCATCGGTAATAGACAAAGAAAAATTTGAGCAGAAATCAGATGGACTATATACCTTCTACACGGTAGCCTTCTTTCTCGATCTGATCTCCTCAATCTTGGAGTATGAGGATATTCTTCATCTGATTCATGTTCTTAGCAAATTACGCTTCATCATCAACTAAATCAAACTCTATCTTCTCTTTTGTTCTTCCTTATGGTAGGACTTCCCGTTTAACAACAACATCCTTCATTTCTCTAAATAAGCACATCTGACTGCCACTACCTTCTTAGTTCACCGGGTTCCAAATATTATAACCTTTGAGAGCATCTTTATATCCAATAAAGATACATTTTTCAACCTTCATATCAACTTACTCTATTTTCCTTTGGAACATGAACATATGCATCATGAGTATTGGAAATACCTTAAGATGTGTGAGAGAAGGTTCATACCAATCCATACCTCTTATTGAGTCTTGTCACCCGGTAGCAGTAGGGTGATGTTGACGGATAACATACCAATACCTTTGCCTCGCCCTGGGTATTGCCCTATCCGGCACCATTGAGCATGCACCTTGCTTGCTTTTTTTCCATCAGCGTCTTGTTCATCGTTTCTACAAATCCATTCTGTTTGGGGTGTACATGGAGTAGTCATACGCTATGCTATACCACACTTCTTACATAATTCTTCCAATTCATTCATTCCTTGAACTCCACCATTTTCTATCCTCGACACCTTAATTCGTTTCTCTGTTTTGATTCTCAACAAGAGCCTTAAACTCTTCATCTGTCAAAGACTTTAGATTTCTTCACGAGGAAATATATCCAGAGTTTCCTCGAGAAGTCATCTATAAATGAGACATAGTTCATAGATTTTCCCAATGATGGGACGAAAACAGGTCCAAAAACATGACTGTGAAATAGCTGTAAAATTCATGCGCCCTCGTTGCACGGAGAATCTTACAGGTCACATGCTTCCCATATAGGAGCCAAGTATTTCCACGGGGAAATCGAAATCCAGAGGGCAATTAGACATGCCTTCAACCATGCCTTTCTGAGTGTGATAGTGAGACCCTTCTCTCAATATGCCCCAGTCTTTGATGCACAGCATAACCTTTTCTCCAGGAAATTTGTGGAGTTCTTTCTTCTTCAACTTCAATATAGATTAATGGAGCTAATATGCACACTATCACTAATAGTGCTTCCTGTAGCTTATACAAAGTTCCAAAACCGAAGACTCCCCTCATCAGCACCATTGCTCCTCAGCCAGACCATCCACGCAGGTTCCTTTTCAAAAATTGTTTTTACCCAACATCTTCCATTTGCTTCAATCAAATTTACGGTCATACAGGATGTAGAACACCCGGCGGTGTTCTAATCCTTCCATCTATGAGTCTCAACTTGACCCTTCCTTTTCCTATGATTAAGGTTTATGAATCGTGCAACATTACCTCCATCATACCTTTCATATTCAAGAACCACTCCCACATTGAGAAGTCATATGAAAGGATGCACGGAGATCAATCAATACGTACCCCATGATCTGCATGTGTGTTTGAATAATCCAAGTACACATCCCTCCTTCCTTGGAGGTCTTTTCTTACCGTAGAAGAAGATTCTTGAGATCCTTCTTTTCTCAACTTTGGTTCCTTTGCTTCTTGTAGTGCCCTTCTTTCCACACCTCCAACATACCCTTAAGAAACTTTCCGAGGAGATTTAGATCTAAATCTCCCAGACTTAGATCTCCCACTTGAAAGTGGAATTTATTTCTTTCACAGAGGTGTTCTCTTGCAAATGTCGTCGTGCTATGTCCTTCATATTCTTTCGTCTCATCTCCTCGGAATATGAGGCAGAGACCACTTCTTCAAACTTCAAAGTTGTATTACTACCTATGGCTACAACGAGACTATCACAGTGCAGTAAGAACCTAACAAGCGATACATCTATCTTCATCACGAGAAATTTTAATATCCTTGATATTAGCTGACTTACCACAATATTGAGGCATTCAAATGCTCTACCACCAGAGTCTCATCTCTCATCCCTCAAGTTATCTGACTTCTTTCTAGAGAATAGTTTATTTACGGGGACTTGGTAAGTACAACTTCTTTTTTCCATAAATCCTTGGTTGTAGCTTCCTCTGTGTCTCTCCGATTCAGTATCACTGAATGTGAGAGGCATAGTTGGATTGTGCTTTTTTTCCTTCCAATCCAACTTTTCCAATCTTCTCCTAAAATTTTTGTAGTTGCAGTACTTGGATCCACCGTGTTCCACTAATCTCTATCTACCAATGTATCTTCCATCTTGATTTTCCACAGCTCAAAGCTTTTCCATTAAACTTCTCGATCTCCATCTTTGAATTGCTTGCCATTCTTTTCACCTAAAAAATCAAAACCACAAATATCCCACTGTAACAAAGCTTATAAAAGTCTTGAGCCAAACCCTTGAAAACAAAGGCATCCCCCTGAAGCCAATAATATTTATCTGATACCAAATGTAAATTCAACCTTGTACAATATCTGTGCAAACTGATATTCAGAAAGAGCAGAAAAGATACAATGGAAAATACAAACATTACACCTGAGAGATTTTTTGACCTCGAAACCAGTAGGGAAAACCAACATATATTATATTCCTTCATTATGTTACATTTTTCAATACAATATACATATAGGAGCGGTGAAGCATCAAAACCCTAACCCAATGACTGGATTGGTCAAAACCCTAATTCCTTAACCAAAATAGAAAACCATCGGCAAAAAACCATGTGTGAAAAACCACCTAATATCATGTGTTCGAGGAGAAAATATATGCGTCTCGGTAATATATGCGTCAGAATATGTAAATCCGCGAAAATGTAATAGATCCCGTGAATATGTCGTCGAAAAAATAGTCGGTAGACCAGATGCGGAGGCTCAATCCCACCCCCTCTAACCCCCACACCTTGTGTGGAATCTTTCCCGAGGACACTACTACTCTATTGCAAAGAATATAGCACATACCCAACACGAAGGGCTAATTGAAGTTAGAGGTGTATGTCCGGGATTTTGAAGCCAAAACCCCAAAAGGAGATAAAGTTAAGTCTTCTGAGGACTAGTCATATGGACTAGGGGCATATCTAGGAGGGCCTAAAGAAAAAAAGGAGCGCATCAGGATATCAGAGATCGGGGATTCAAGAGGCAAATAACTCTTGTCAAGGGATTAGGAAACCGAGCAGAAGTATAACTTCCCTATTGAGGAAGAGGCAGCGATCGGAGTGCAGAAGACCGTGAGGAAAGATAAGGACATGTGGATCGGGTTTTAGCGGAAGTTCAGTGAGGGAGGAGGGAAGAGCAGCTTAATCAAGGAAAGAAAGTGAGAATGATCGCACTTTTGGCCAGGGAGGTGGTGAGACCTGCCCGGGGTATGTTGGTCTCTCGTTTATCATATTTTTTTTTCTACAAGGGACTTGTAGGACAACAACATGTCAAAAAATCCACTCTTAGTTTTAAGAAATAAACCCGAGTGCTTAAGAGAAGTCATCAATAAAAGGTTAAGAAGTACTTGAACTAGAGAAAAGTAGAATGAGTAGACCACACAAATCACTATGAACAAGGTGTGAGGAGGGTAATGCACACTAAGAACGTTTGTCAAAACTATCTTGAGGATCTTTACTGAGAACATGGTCGGAAAAAACACCATCTCTATAAGAAACATGAGAAAGACAAATTGCCATATTATGTTTACATAGTTATTGCAATGAGTGATATTTTAAATGACCAAACCACTCATGCAAAGTTTTTTCAGGTCATCGCTATGAGAAAAAAAATTGAGGGAAGAGATGTGCTTGGAATTGTCAAATCTATACAACGGAAATATCATCGACAATTTTGGTTGCTAAGATATGCTTGGGATATTTGAAATATTTGATTACAACTTGGTGAGGTGAAAATTCTATGGTTTTACCTTCGCTTGAATGAGTGATTTGATACACTGATTAAAGGTTACAAGAAAGACTTGGACTACACAATACATCATTAAAATGACCATCTTCTGGTTGAGTTGTTCTAGACCCTACAACACCACGAGATCTATCACCAATATGAAATATTTGTTTGGTGTTATATTCATTAAGAGAAAAAAATGTCTCTAACCTTAGTTATATGATAAGATGCTTTTGAATCAATAATCCACTCATTAAAGAAGAAGTAGATGTTGTATTGAAAGAAAACTATAGGTAGAAAGTGCATATCCATGAGAGAAGAGTTATAATGGAGCGATTTAGAGTGATTTTTTTCTTCATTAGCTACAAGGATTCCACTATCTTAAAACATCTAGATGTTGTATGACCATCCAGATCACAAAACATATAATGCTTCTTAGTGTTCTTTCCTTTTGACTTGGTTCCTTTATCACTTAGATTAGGAGAGGTTGGCGAAGAGGTTTTGGGACCCTTGTTTTCTTTATTCTTGTGAGGATAATGCTTCTTCAGATACTTAGAATGTTGATTTTGTTGTGTCACTAAGGCTTTGTTAGATCTTATCTTTCTCTCTAACTAGAGAATCAAAAAATGCTTCAAAAGAGGGAATTTTGTAATTAGTCCCTTGATTAATAAGTGTTTCTCTAGCGAAGTAAATAATATATACAAAAATGTAAAAGACATTTTCAAGCTTATAAAGACAACATATGAAGAGCCTAGGATATGGCAGTTAGTCTCGACTCTAATGAGAGACACCTTTTTGTACCAGTGGAGTTATGGATATAAATTAGACATCATGTATATAGATCATGTGAAGGCTATCTGCAGTAAGTGTCCAATTGGATGCGTCACGGTCTTAAGACAAGAGGTAGTTATTAGCATTTGATTACGATCAAATGGAAGAAGAGGAGGTGGAATCCAAGGCAGAGGATTACGTTAGAAATGACATCTTCATAACAAAGGAGGAATTTGTCAACAATCATAGGTACAAGCGCGTAGGGGTTGAGGTGGAGCAGGATCCATCCGATGATCCAACTTGTGTAAATCTCCCTAGGGTTTCTCGCCTAACCCTTTTCAAAAGGATTTGAGGTGACATGGGACGTCATCATCCTCTGTCTATGAGCTATCGTTTCCAAGGAAGGGGAGGATGAGTCCCATAATTAGTGCAACTCGGAGTTGCATGTACAAGCATCAGTATCCTCTGAGGCGATGAAAATTGACCTGTGAAGAAAAGAGTGAAAATGATTAGGGACCTATCCCACAAAAGAGACAAATAAAATCGTAAAGGTGACTGGAAGGTGTAGAAGGAAAGAACAAAAGATGAGTAGTAGGAATGGGCTGGACATTAAGCGATATTCCAAAATTGGGTGAGGAAAAGCAGTAGTAAGGAGAGTTTTGTGGAAAGAGTAGTAAGATCATATTTACTCTGGAGGAGAGGTTGGATTTAGATGCAAATTCGGTTGAGTGATAGGTTATCACCTTTCTTTCACATATTTTCATTGTTGGATAATTTTCCAAATTTAAGTCAAAGTAAGACTTAAGGAGAATTTTTTTAAGTCTAGAATCGGGGGTTGTCGAGGGTTTAGTTTTAGCAGAAGAGTTGGGGTCCAAATTCAAATTGACCTAGAGTCGCTCTCACCAGGAATCTAGAGCTATATTTCCCAATTTATGCTGTGTTTGTAGCACAAATTGATTATAGCCTCCATGAAACCAAATAGGGAATATATTTGGTAGTAGAACACAGTTGGGAGTAAAAATAGACAAGAGATAGGCAGCCCGGTTTTGAAGTCAATATGAGAGAGACAAATTATTGAATGATATTGAGTTGGTTTATGGTGGCTTCTTCTAGTCTCAAAGGATTGACTATTGGAAAGTCCCTTTCCCATTTTATGGATTCCATGAAGTGGGACATTTAATGGCTCAATGTCGCAGGCCGCCTCCTCAATTTCCTCCATTTAAAAGGACTTGGAAAATGAAAGTCAACTCAAAAGCTGTTGAAAGAGAAAAGGTGGTGGAAGCTAAATCTGTTAAGTAGAGCCCTATGAAAGCTCAGGATTTAAAGCCAGGTGTTCACATCCCAGAGTGTCAAGAGTCTGGATGTCCTTGTAAGTCAACTTGCTCTCCCTCAAAAGCTTTGTATCTTTCAAATAATGATAAGGAGGTGACGGTGGAATAAAAGTGTTCCTCGGTGGATTCATTTTTTGGTTGAGTAGACCCGCCTCTCCCCAACAATGATTTTTTGACCGGCCCAGAAGTCCCTATCTTACATTGTGCATGGATTTTAGTTTTGAACCCTCCCCCCCCCAAACCTTTTTAAGGAATGGGCCTTGTTCCTCATATGTCTCTGGAACCCTCATCTTCAGTTAATCCTCTGCAAGGGCTCTGTCTCCTTGAATTCCATTTTAAAATCTGAATATATGTTGAGGTTGAGAATAATAAAATACATATTGGAAGCCATTGCCAAAGGGCTTGTGATGGAGAAGGGGGTGACACCTCAAGTAGGGAGAAAATATTTCTTGTCGAAATCCCAGTATAATCACGATGAAGGAAATAAAATGGAAGGAAAGCCACTATTGTTAGGGCCCTTAGAATGGGAGAAATCCCTGGTCAAAGGTTCTAAATGATCATTCTTTCATTCAATGCTCGTGGGGTAGGTGGTGCCTCAAAAATTCAAGCCCTCAAGCAACTGGCAACAGACTGTAAACCGAACATAATCCTGATACACGAGACCATGTGTTCAGGGGAAAAGGCTATGGATTATTTCAAACATTGGTTATAGGATTTGTCTTTTTATGCAATTGATTTGCTTGGTTTTTCTAGTGGGATCCTTTCAACATGGAGCCCAAATTTAAAGTTTGTTTCCTCAATGACTTCACAATCAAGAATAATGGTTGACGTGGAGGATTGCATTATGGTGTCGTCCTTCAAAATTATTAATATCTATGATCCTTATGTTGATAAATGTCCCTTTTGGGAAGGTTTAAGTGAGTCATGCCTTATCCAGGCTCAAAACGTTATTATCGGTGAGGACCTAAACTTCACATTGTATTTGAAGGAATTTTTGGGAAGACACCCTAGAAGGGATCTGATGGAGGGTTATTTCATCCACTGGATTGTGTCTCATCAACTTATTGATGTGGAACCTAAAGGTGTTCAAATGTGGAAAATGGGCATAAAGGTGAGGACACAGTTGCTAAAAAGAATTTGGACATGTTTATGATTCTTGGGGACAAAATGTTGGAAAACTGCGTGGATCATTAAATCATGTCCCGGTCCTAATGAGGGGAGTCTCGACCCATATTCCCATCCTTCTAGGCATCTCAAAAAGTGGATTCAAACCCCCTTCTCATCTTAAGTTCAATCAGACTTGGTTAAAAGAAAACGACTATAGGAGTCTTATAGTAGAATCTTGGGTTCACTTGCATGAGTATGTGAGAGTTTCTTACATGCAAAAAATGGCAGGCAATATTGTAAAGTTAAAACAAGTCTCCTCTACTTGGTCTCGAGCTTTTAACCTAAAAAATAATTCTCTTTTGAGGGAAGTAGAGGGAAAACTTGTATAGTTATTGATTAATAAGCCCACAGATTCTCTTTCTAAGGAAGAGGATGAAGAGATACGTAGAATTCTAGCTAAAAAACAAGAGATTCTGGCCTTAGAGGAATCCAAGTAGAGGTTAAAAAGTAGAGCAGTGTGGTTATAAGAAGGCGACAACAATAATGAATTCTTTCACATTTATGCAAATCATCGAAAGCATATAAACTTGATAGAGAAAATTGTGAATGAAGAGGGTCAGAAGGTCTCTTCTTTTGAAGATATTTCCAAGGCAAGGGTGGATTACTTCTCGACACCTTCTCGAGGCTTTTTGCAAAGCCTCTAGGTTGACCTATTTTAGAAACCTTAAAGGCAGTAGGTCTCTTTCCGATATCTATAAATGAGGAGATGAAAGACTCACTCCATTCTAAGTTCTAGGAGGTGGAAATCTTGGCTACGCTTGAAGATTTCCAAAAAGTCTTGGCTAAAATGCTCTAACTCTGGAATTTTTCCTAGGATTTTATGACTTAATAAAAGATGATATGCTAAAGGTAATTCAAGAATATCAACAATACGGTAGAGTACTTGGTTCTTTAAACAAGAATTTCTTGGCTCTAATTCCTAAAAAAAATAAATGGTGTCTTTAGAGGATTTTAGACCAATCTCTTGTTGCAACTTGATCTATAAGTTAATTTCCAAGATAATAGCCAATCGAATAAAACCTATCTTGTGAGAGGCCCGATTTAGGAACAATATGGATTCCTTGATGAGAGGCAAGTTCATGATGATGTAGCTTTGGCATAGGAGGATCTTCACTCCCTCAAGTCACAAAAGATGACAACTTTAGTTCTTTAAATCGACATGTCAAAGACATACAATAGAGTCAGATGGGTTTTCCTTAGGCTGGCTCTAATTCAGATGGGTTTTCCTTAGGTTGGCTCTAATTAAGATGAGAGAATGAATCTAAATCTGATCAATTGGATCATGGGATGTGGAAATCAACCTCTTTGTTGTTTTTGGTCAATGGGATCCCACATCCTCCTTCTCCAAGACGTCAAGGGGAATGAGGCAGGGGTGTCCTCTATATCCTTTTTAATTTCTAATTATTCATGGGGATTTAAAGGAATAAAAGTATCCCTTGAAATTTTTCTTATGCATTTTCTTTTTGTTGACAATGTCATGATCTTTGGTGCAGGTAATTTAAAATAATTTCAACAGCTGAAGTCTATCCTGAATATTTTCTGCACTGCCATACATGCAAATACATATGTCAAAATCAACAATGTTGATTTAGATAATATAAAGAAATTACCCTAATGACAAATCGGTTAATTGGCTAATTTACCTTTCAATCATTAAAATCACAGAAGAAGGGATCAAATCCTTAGTTTCAGAGATTAAAACCAAGCTATAATGTGGGAGTGATTAGTTGTGGCTTCAAAGAAAAGAATTAGGAAAAATTTCAAATGTAACTTTCATTTGATTTCTAGAGGTGGTATTGGTTCTTTTAAATTTGATGATGATAGTATCCTAGTTTGTTGAGCCTCCATTGCTAAGATCCCAAAGAGTATTCTCACATGCATAAGGAAATTTTGCTTCCACTTTTTATGGTTAGGAAAGAAAGAAGATGTCATGAGAATCCCCCTTATAAAATGGTGAGATTAGCGATCTTTGAAGCAGATGGGAGGATGGGGGTAAAAATATCTTTTTGTTTTAATGGAAAGCATTGGTGGCTAAAAATTCTTTGGGAAACTGTCCATGATTCATGATCTTGAGGATAGTTATGGAAACTAAATATTTCTTAGGAAGATCGATGGTGGATTGGTTTAGAGAGCCAGTCAAACTAATGGTGAATTGCTCAATAGTTTAGAAAGTGTTGGTTGAGGCGATCCCGCTCATAGGAGACTGGATGGTGTGGAAGGTTGGAAATGGAAAGAGCGTTAGTGTAGGGGAGGACCCTTGGGAAGGAACTTTGAATGAATGCAAAATGTCCAACAATTTAATATATGATCTACAAAATTTAGGCCTTTTTTTCAGTTTGGGATGAAAAATTGGAAGGTATGGATGAGGTGGGAAGATCAGTTTGGAAATCTCCAGATGATCTAGGGTTGGAAGGGGAAAAAGTGCCTCATTGGTTGAATATGTAAGCGTGCTAAATTTAATTTTATTTGTATTAGGGAAGAGGACTATGAATGTCTATGATGGTCTAAAAATACACTCAATAGCAAATACAATGCCAAGTTAGGATACATTTCCTTAAAATTTGAAGAAGATCCTTTGGAGGGACAAAGTGATGAGTGGGTAGGAGGATATATAGGCTCCATGCTCTCCTTTAAAAAGTGAAATTGAGAAGCACTACGGCTTACTCTTCACGAAGAAGATTCTTTAAGTGGGGCGTAGAGAAAAAGTGAGAGGATGGCATTGACCTGGTGTGCTCTCTGTGAATATGAGGAGGAAACAACAAAACATTTGTTTGTTCTTTGTTAGTATACGAGGAAGGTATGGGAAACAATCTTATCTATGTTTAAAGGAAAGGAGCTACCTTTGAGCGACAACTTGGAATAATGGGGTTTCAACTGGAAAAAAGATGTAGCTAGCAAGTGAATTTTGTTCAGCTCCTAGTATTTTTGTTTATTTTATATGGTGGGCCAGAAATTTAGCGATTTTATAGGACAAGGCTATCCCAGAGGAGGGGATTTCTAGGTTGATTTTTAATATGTCCTCTGAATTTAGAAACAAGCATAAAAAGGAAAAAAATTGTAACACAGTGATCTAGGAAGGAATTGCATGGGGATTCTTCGACAGGCCAATTTAGGGGCATCCACCTCTCTGTGGAGTTGGTGTGGTCATCCATATTTCCAAAGATCACTTTTTCAAGATATGTTATGCACCGGGTAAAGGGTCAAACATGAAGGCAAATCTTGCGACTTTGTGGACATTATTGTTTTATGCTAATTTGTTGAATATAAGGAAGGTACATGTGTTTGCGGACTCTATGGGAGTTAAGTCATTTGGAAACAACAAAAAGGCTCACAAATTTAAGAATTAGAGTGAAATTCTAGCCTCTCCTTAACAACATTAGATCCTCCATGAATGAGTTTGAATGGCATTCTTTTGTGCACATCTATAGGGAACTCAATACTCTAGTGAACGATTTGTCTAAGGAGGCTTTAATGTTGGACTTTGCTTATTTCATAGCTCAAGAATTCTTCGATGGATTTTCAAGTGAGGAAAAATCCTTTTTCTTTATGATTTTTTTCTATGATTGACATGTTTGAGGGGCCAGTACTTCCATTTTTGAACAAGTTCATAATTGTTTTTTAATGTACAAACAAGATTTATTTTATATAGTACATGAAAAGTTTTATGAAGAAGAATAAATAAAAGGATGATAAAATTGAGAATATAAAGACATTTATGTCCTGCAGGTTTTTGGAAAATCACAGTCCAAAAGTGGGAATGAGAGATAATATCTCCATTTTTATGAATATAGTTTCTCTGAAAAAGAAAGAATAACATATATGAGTTGATAATGTTTCTTTTGTATGCCACAATTTGCAAGTAAAACTCTCAGTGTTTTGAACTATGAAAGAAAATCTTCAATGCAACTAAAATAATTAGGATTCAAATCAATCAAGTGGTTTTTGAGCTAATGGGTTTGATATGGTCATGCTTCCCTCACATGTTTTCCATCTTTTCCAATATTCATCTAGTTTGTCAAATCCTTGAAGGTGAAACTATAAATCAATAGAGATTTATATTCCTATTAGAGCACGTGCCACATCATTTCTATCATCCCATTCAACTCTCTTTAGTGAATCAAGGGGGACAACTTATGTTCCCAAGGTATCCCTGTAAAGTCTCTTACTTTGTAGTAAATCCTCCAAATGGAATTTCCCTAAGAAGTAGTTGAACTAGTAAGTAGGATCTCATTTGGACTCGCCATATTACTACATGAGAAGATGAGATGGCTCCAAAGAAGAAATTGAATATTGGTCATGCACTAGTGTTTACATAAGTTTACAACCATTACGAGGAAACATCCATGGCCACAGCCAACATGACCACTTAAGACACTATATTCCCCAACTACCTTTTAGTAGAAAATACTTGAAGGGGTGTAGCCACTTGCCCGAATTTAGGAGGGCAAGGAGAAATTGTGAGTTTGACATAAGAGGGTGAGGAAGGCCAACCTCTTTCTATCCAACCAACTATCTATCGACTATCCAACCAGAATAATATTGTTATGAAGCATTTAACAATTACTATCAATCTTGAGGAAGGATCTAGTATAAAAAATAAAATATAGGCCATTAAAAGACTTCCCTGGGCAATTGAAGGACCTACCTAGACCATCTAGTGTACCTAACTCCATAGAACTATTACACCACTATATTTTTTCTTTTATCCCATTGTTATGTAATTACGCTTTAGTTTAACACAAAAAAGTAGATTACATGAACATGTCTCGACAATTGATCATAAAAAAATGACCCTCCATACTCTTTAAATAGAGATAGGAGACCAATTGAATTTTAAGCCATAGATCAAACATCTCTCAACAATTGATCATCAACAAATGACCTCCAATGTCCATTCTCTTTAAATAGAGACCATAGACCAATGAGATGTAGAAGCATATAAGGTGCCATTAATACGATGATAAGATGAATTAATTCCGGTCTTTAATATACAAGACATAATCATGAGCGTCCAATTACTTAATTACAAAAGCACACTAAAGAGACACACTTTAACTAAAGACACATTAAATCAAGTTGCTTAACTAATCCTAAGTGTCTAAATATTCTAACAATGTCGGTTCCTCTTTAATGTAGATTGGAGGTCTACATTCTATCATGTATTCCACTAATCAATTTAATTCTCTTAGATCTTTTTGTTCTACTTTTTCCATATTGCACATGAATCTGAGGGTATTTCCTTCCACTTGCTCATTGTTGATGTTAATTTTTCTTTGGTGCTATATAATGAACTCTATAAGATATGAGAACTTTCTCTTGATGTTGTTGAATTAAATAATTGCCCCTTTCCTTGTGCACCCTTTTGTATTTTTCTAAGGCTTAAAGAACCCGTTTATTGGTTGCCTGATGTTGCCTTGCACCACTTCCAATTGAGGACTATCCTTCAACCTTAACCATCTTCCAATAAATTTTGCTAGGATTTGTCTAGGAAATCATCTAAACTTGCTTTAAAATCCCTCAATATCGACATCCATGCTCAACACAAACTTGTTTACTCTCTTACTCACAAGTTTGTTAGCTAACTAGTCTACCATTTGATTGGTGATTCTTCTTATATAGATAAATCTAAACGCTTCCAAGTTTTTTAGTACTTCTCTTATCCATATTATTTGTCCCCCCTAGTCTTTTTAAATAAATATTGGTTTTTGCTATTAAAACAATCAATAATTAATTTTAAGTGTTTTTTTGAATTGTAAATGCTTGAATCCCAACTTCAAAGCTTCCTTTATGCCACTTACTTATGCTTCCTAGTTATACCTTTATAGCATTTACCCAACCATATCCATGTTTTGTTATGATATCACAACAAATTTGTATTTCTTCCATCTTGTTGTAAAGGGTTTCTAACACCAAAGAGGCTTTTGAATGGCTCTTAATGTCTATCCATTAACAACACTATCACATTAATATTTATAAATAATGACTTTTAAATGATTAGCATGATAAAAATAAAGTATATATCCATTTCTCATAATGAGAATAAATATTGTCAGACATACATGAATTCCAATCTACATGAATGTTAGTGTTTGATTACATGGATTATATTCATAGGTGAAACTGTTTTGAAGGTGCCATATGTTATAATATTGATGTCACATAAAAAGTACGATCATATGAAAATGTTAATGCAGGTTAATGCTATTGCCACATAATTTTTTCCACAATATATTACTATACAATGTGACATCATCACACACCAGTTGAGTATTATTATACATGCAAATTAGTTCAATATGAAATCATGTTCGATGACATTTTTCCTCTCTAATTTCTCATATTTGTTCAAAGTCAAAACTCATCAATAATTGATCCTATTTACATACCAATTTCAAAAAATAACAATACATCAACCTAATCAATCTTATTTATATACAGATTTCAAAAAATAACAATACACCATTCTAATCAATTTTATTTATATACAGATTTCAAAAAATAACAATACACCATTCTAATCAATTTTTTAATATTAATATATATTTTATACTAAATTTTATAAGTAAAACACATCCATATATATTTCATTTCACATTTCAAACCAAATTTATATAGTCCATCACATTAAAACATCTTTAATAAAAAAAATTGAAATTCATATTTGTTAGTTAATTTTTTTTAATTAAGTTTCTAATAATTTAAAAAATGCATGAATACACTTAAGTTATTGTTGTTAAATGGTATGGAATCAAAAATAGTTCTCACTGATGAGAAGATACTTAAGTTATTGTTGTTAAATGGTATGGAATCAAAGAGTTCTCAGTGATGGTGAGAATATGCTTGTTTAGTAATTGACAAAAAAAAATGATATGGAATAAAAAAGAGTTGTGACCAATGGTAAAAGACTTCTTTGATAATTGACAAAATAATATGGAATAAAAAAGTTGATTATGAGGTGAGACTTGTTTGGTAATTGGCAAAATAGTATGAAATCGAAAAGAGTTATCACTAATGATAGGAGATTTGTTTGATAATTGGCTAAAACATTATCAAGATTCTTTTGGTATTTCACATCTAGGTGGAGATATCATCAACATGTCAAATTAAGATATTTGATGAAATATTTATATTTTGATAAAAATATTTTATAAAAATATATCACAGGTTTTAGTAATGTAAGTGTATTAGTAAGATAAAATGCTATTTATTTGTAAAAATAAATTTTTACTAGTGAAGTATTAAAAATATGCTATTTGACAAATATTTACATTATGTGTAGAAATTAATGTAAATATTATATATGAATTGTAATAATGTATAAACATCTTGTTCGACCAATTCCTTAAAGATGAGAATTCTTAATTAAATTATTAAACAAATACCCACATCATTATAGAAATTCAACTGGACCTATTCCTTAAAGATAATAATTCTTAATTATATTATTAAACAAATACCCACATCATTATAGAAATTCAACTCATATAGATGTATGTAGAATTGCATGGATGCATAAGTACAATAGGAAATCGAATTCAAAACCAATTACTTATGAATATAAAACTTTAACAAATACCAAATCAACACATCATTATAGAAATTCAACTCATATAGATGTATGTAGAATTGCATGGATGCATAAGTACAATAGGAAATCGAATTCAAAACCAATTACTTATGAATATAAAACTTTAACAAATACCAAATCAACATTTGACAAAGTATCAATATCAAAATAAAATAATAAGTACGATACTCTTATTAATTCACCATAAAGATAAAATAATTATAAATTTATAAATGATGTTGGGAATTTTATTAATTTTTTATAAAGAGATGTCCCTACTTAACCTTGGAACCAAGAAAAATTATTGTTCCATTATCTTAAACTTATCTTCTTAATCATTTAATGGATCTATGTTTACGTGGCCCAACCACATACTACAAATTTGCAAGAGTTGAAGTAGATGTCCCACACTGCATGGATGTATCTAAGAATATAATTATACATTTTGTTTGTTTTGTAAAGCATCATGGATGTATCTAAATAAAATAATTATACATTTTGTTTGTTTTGTAAAGCATTTGCAATGATAACCATATTTTTCTGGTGGAATGGTCTTGCAGAAATGGCACTTGTCTTGAAAATACACGTTGCACTTGTTTCTGTGGTGGCCAATAAAAAAGGAATCAAAATCGGAGTCATGATGATGGGTGTATCTTCACTACCAAGTGGAATCGGAGAAACTTGGATGGGCTATCCACCGTTTTCAACGAACCCTGAACTCGAAGTGCGGTGAGATGCGGATGTGATTTCTTATCATTTCCTATCAGTGGTGCAATAAATGTTGCCGGCCACGATTTTCATGCGGGTTTATGAATAAGGGAGATTGACTTTCAATTTGTTTTATTCGTGCGGGTTTATGAATGGCCATGAACCAATTTCACCTTTTGCATTTTCAATTAAGAAAGCGAAAGCAAAGACAACAGAGTGTTGACCCCATTACTCAAACAAAGTGGGGGTATATTTAAGGAGTTGCAGGGGGCATCTATTGATTGAGAATCCCGAGCCATATTAACAAGGAGAGGGGTGCAGATTTGTGGGTCTAATCTCGCCATCAAGAACATAACAGGGAGCAAACTGGCCAACCTTCGATAATATCTGAGAAGCTCTGTTCAATTGCACCGGATTCTTATATCTGAAAAGACCCACTAAGGTATTTAGATGCTCTTAATGACGTTTTTTTTCGTTTTCGCAAATGGCATTTTTTGGGTTTGTGTTTAAACTGCACCCACTAAGCCCACCAGCTTTGCTCAGCCTGCATTGTTCCGGATCCGAAAGATATCTTTCTGTACAGTGGCTATTGCATGCTATTTCCGTGTTTACTGTATGCGAATTTTGTATTTCTGTAGATTGAACATTATTAATAATAAATAATAACTATTCACGGTTAAAGTTCATGCTAGAAACCACCAAATTAGTGTAGAATTTTTTTGTTTAGCAATTTGACTGGTAAAGTTTATAAAGGTATATATATTGTGATAAGAACTGAAATATTGGTATATAAATATTGGTATATGAAACTTCCTCTCGATTTCACTGAAAAGTCTACTAAAATATACATAGATTTAAACTTGATTTGAAGTTTACCTTTGAATGAATGAATCACACACGTTATTAACGATTAAGCCCACTCAGATTATATATATTGAGGTTTCACAGATCCACGATCCTATATTCTGGCATAATACCAATTGAATTTGCTCTTAGCATCCTCCCGTTTCATCCCAGTTTTCATCGCTGTCAGTGCCCCGTTGCATTCCGTATACCGAGATGAAGGCTCCGATTTCCTAAACCCTCATCTGAGATCTGTATGCAATATGCAGGGAATGATGGGATCCACGAGACAAGTTCTCGAAACATTCTAAGCAACTGATGAAATGTTCGCTCATATTCATTTTGCCTATGAGCTCGGTTTTTCTATATGATAGATTTGTCACTTTAAGCTGGCGAAGCTCAAGGCTCAAATGTAAAATTTCTGTTATTAGGTACTCGTGTTCTCATTGTGGCTTGGGAGGTAGATACCTTTACTCTGACCACTTACGAATTTTTGATCATGATGGTTTGTGCTTACGATACTGTTCATAGTGGTCGCACTGAGCCAGGGCACTCTGTGAATCACCTAGCCTAGCCTCTTACGATGATATATATGTATACAACTCTTCTGATTGGACTCGTGTTTTAATTATCAAAAGAGGGCTCCATCCATTAAAAAAATAGCCATCACAGTAAATTTTTTTCAATCATATACCGGTAGATGTCCAACACCTGCACATGTCAATATTGATGAATGGTGAGGTATCTTTTGGTGTTTTTCCCTGATTAGGTATCGAGTTTATTCCTAAAACGTTTATAAAATGTCAATTTATTGTTTAGTCCTTTAGATAGCTCTACCTATTACTGTTTTTTCCCAAGCTCAATTGTAGTGCCAAGACAAGTTTTAAATATGATTTATAGTGCTGGGAACTATATTTGACACAATGCTTTATTGTATAGCAAGCTCATCATAAGCAATAAATTTGTGCAGGAAAATTTAGATCACAAAGAAGTAGAATAGTTAATTATTTTCAATCATCATGGTTTAGTTGTTTGCGATACTGTTCATAGTGGTCCCACTGAATTGGGGCACTCCGCAAATCACTTCCCTACCTCCAAAAGAACTTGACAAAGAGTGGGTGAGTAATATAAGCCCATTAGTCCATTTCTCTGTGGCCTAAAGAGAGGGCATGCCTGCATACAAGCCAGGCATTGTCATTTTGCAGTAAATGGATCGACTTGTCTTTGGGCTCTTATAGGGTGTTTGAAGTTGGCTCAAATGAAAACATGGCCACCTTCTCAGCTTTTAGTATTAGAACATTTTTTGCATTTTGGCATTGTAATTTCTTGATATTGATTTCAATTTTAAAACTTCTTTGGATAGACCTTCATTGGATATTTTGCCATTTTGATTTGGAATGTTAAGGCCAAATCTGACACCTAGGTTTCAAGTCAACTGTAGTACATGGGAATCAAACCTAGACTTAATTTAGGAGTTTCTATCCTAAGGTCACAATGATTTCCCCCCTCTCATTTTGGGTTGGTGCATGCCAACCACAAGGAGGCTACCCTAAGGATGTGCTGCTTGATAGATAAGATTAAGCCTGCAAAACCACAAATCAAACAACACAAAACTATGGGGCTTTGAATGGGGGTTAGTTGACCTCACCCAAAACTTTCATAAAACAATTAAAAGTAAATTTTTGGTGGAAAACTCAAGTAGAGCAAACTATTGGAAGGAAAATGAGAGAAAATCAGCAAGAAAAGAACACTCAAATGGTGCCAAATTGACCCCCACTTAAGGATTAGCTCCAAACACATGCAATAATTTAGAAATCAATTGGAACAACAAGAATTTAGGCCAAAAACAAAACATAAAACTCTTTATTCATGTGAAATCAGAGGAATGTCTCCATCACAGAGAAAATCCATGAACTGTTACAATGATCTCCAAAGAATTGAGAATCCAAAGCTAGAACTGAGAGAGAAAATGAGAATGAGAGAATATGGAGTGCTGTTGCAATAGAGTGATCAACCTTCCAACTGTGGAGGACCGTTGAATATATAGCTCACTGGAGGACATGTGGGCCCCACATGGATCGCCACCTCACCCTTCCACATCATCACTTGTGCCACCTCATCACTGAGAAAGCAAACTTGTCCAAATAACCTCGATTTTATACTCGTCGGAAGCAGAATTAGACAAGGGGTAAGAATATGCTATCGAATAACTGATATGAGGGGTCTATAATATCATCATGGACAAGAAGTGTCCCAAAATACTGCAAAGTCTCTCATACTCTTCCTGAAACTGATAGTTCATCCTGAAGTAACCAAGAAAACACTGGAACAAGCTCTAAACTCATCTCATGTAAGCCACCATCCTCTAATTGACAAGAATAAGAAGCAATGTGACTGGAAGATCTCTGAATGATAGCCCTGTACTGTCCGGAAGAACCTGTGAATGCCAACCTGAAATGATAGATTGGCCTTTGACCATCAAAATCTCAAGGTGGTTGCACAGGTCAGCTCAGGAAATAACTAACTCTCATATCCTTAAAATCTCTGATTTATATATAGAATTCATGAAAACTATTTTGGGTGTGAGTTTTAAGGGTGTTCTAAATAAATTTATCCTCACTACCATTGGATATTTTGTGAGTACTATATCATGGGTTAAACTTCAACTGTTATCCTGTGCCACCCTTGATCGTTGAAATAGTGTTTTTTGACTTTTTCTTATTGGGTTGCTTTCTATTTTTTCAGAGAGAGTTCTTTGGCTGTTGTGATATTTATAGAGTCAGGGCATCATTTGAGTGAACCAGGTTTGGCCCACGTCAACCCAACCTTCAGTTTGCTACCCCTGCTCAGTTTTCAGAGAGGGCAGTTGGGTCTCAAGTTTCAACAATCTCTCTTTGCCCCAGTTTTTCTAAACAAGTCCTTTGGCACATTCTGGTGGTAAAGTTTTGTATATGTCCACTTCCAGAAGATGCTTTGAAGTAATAATTTCTGATGAATTGTATTATTGTTTTGACTATGTCGATCATATTTGTTGCAACGTTTCTTTTCTGTATATATGTTGACCATTTAAGAAAACGGCTTAGTCATGCATTTTCAGTATTATTTTATTCTTCCTGCAAGCTTTTATTGTATTCATTCTAAGGTTCCGTAATGTTTCAGGGTAGTATTGTTTCTTCAATCTCCTTATATGAAGCCCTGTGAATGTAGTTCGTAAAGTTACAGTTCTGGAGTTGCTGGAGGTCATATATTGGGATTTATATATATTTCAATTTTGTCTTTTTGTAGGTCTTCTTCACTTTATTTTGATTTGTCATCGGTGATCACCATGTTGAAAAGATGGTACGGTGACAAGGACCACCGTGAGCAAGATTCTGCCGAGAAACAAACTAAGGTAAACAGGGAGTATCAGTCTTTCCATTCAATGCTTTATCATTATATTAGTTATGTTGAGGTGCGAATCGGGAGGGATTTGAGGTGCTATTCACTGTTTTTACATGTAAGGGCTATGATAAAAATCAATGTGAGAGTTGATAATTTATAATCAGTATATTCTATGAACATTAACTTATGTTTTCTTGCTCTTTACATAGATAAATGAACTCAGGGCTGCTATTGGGCCCCTGTCTGGCCATAGTTTGCTGTTTTGTTCAGATGCGTGCCTGAGACGGTATTTGGAAGCTCAGAATTGGAATATCCAGAAATCAAAAAAGATGTTGGAGGAGACTTTGAAATGGAGGGCAGCATATAAACCAGAGAAGATATGCTGAGTAATTGTTAACTAGATTAGAGTTTTATTTAGAGGTCAACTGTGCAGAAGAAGAAATAGAATGATCGGACAGTGTGCATTTCTCAATTAGTTCCCTTTTCTCTAATTATGACTTTTCTACCATGTTTTTTGCTGTTGTAAATTAAAGAATCAAATACAAGCATACGGTATACATGGAGTACTTGGACAAACCTGGAAATGGAACATGCAAACTATATTATTCTGCAGAACATTACATCCGTGGCTAGCCCTAGGCTGCCATCGAAATTCCCTCTCTAATACTCCCTCTTACATCCTTTTCTCCCTATATATTTCTCAATACATCACTTATATTTATAAACAAATAAACCCATTATGGTGTTTTAACTATCCTCAATGTTGAACTTGGTTGCATGTTACAAACTTTAATTGTTATGTGGGCTATTAATATAAATGATACTTTTGTTGGAGCCCAATGTCTGATTACCAATGCCCCTTCTTAGATGAGAGCTCCAAAATTAACTCCCAATGAACTCTTTGTAATCTTGAAGAACGATGCCAGTAAAGTTCGAATGAGCTTGATAACCGATCAGCACCATTACTTCCCCTCAGATAAGAGATTCCACACAATTCCTAGCTATCCTGCAAAACAACTGCTAAACAAGACCATTGATCCAGAACTGAGTGTTCGTTTCAATCACTTCAACACTACCGCTGAAGGCATTACCTTTGAGCTTCATGCTTTGAGATTCAGCCATCCATTGACCCAACTCCTTTGTATGTACACCTACTACCCCACGTCAGCCCTAGTGGTCATTTCCTCAAGTTGGATCACCTCTCCATTTTAGCCATTTACCACCATCACATCAGCCCTAGTGGTCATTTCCAGGAGATGGATTATAACATTGCTTTGTGCATACACAAGTCAGTCTTCCCTGAATAAATGTTTCTGACAGTGTCAAAGTTTTAATATTCTGAAGCATTTGGACATACCTGGTATGGATGAGAAATCAGTCACTCCACCTGTGCTTTATAGTACCACATTCCTGTCTGAAGGAATGCTCATCTATCATCCTCATATTCCAATAAATGTGGCATGAAAAATATGCCTTGGTGCTGCACACCACCCTTTGATGATAGGCTATGTATACAGTATGACTAGGCGACCTCATTTCAACCTGTCACACTTCATGCCAACACGAATGTGGATCCTATACCCACTGCTGTCAACTATCTTTAAAACCTTATTGGGTCATCTTTCCAATGGGACAGACTTCTTGATACCACCACAAGGTATCACATTTATGATCTAATGACTTAGTCCATATCCAATATTCCCAGGACTATCCACAGTTATAATGGGTTTTTCTGGTGTCCAACCTATCTTTCTTACATGAGCATCTGCTGTCTTCAATATTTTTCTTCATGATGGAAACTGCCATTTTCCCTGCTCTCACCTTGATCTGATCTGATCTTTGTCCACAGCATACAATATTTCATCTCATTGCTCATTCACACAAAACCTTCTTTCTTAATGTTGTGTCTATTTATTATTCTTCAATATGTTCTCTTTAATCTTTCTGTCTTTACAAGTTATGTTTCTTCAATAAGTTTCTTCTAATCTTTCCATCTCTGCCTATTTTGCATTAAAATATCTCTTGTACAGTGGTCCAATGGCCTGACAAATTTATTAATTGATTTCTTTGACCAGTATATTTTCAAGACTTCAAATTACACTGACTATATCAGACCTTTCAATATAGTCCTTATGACCTTTCTATACCAAATAACCTCAATCACATCATATGATCTCAAAAACAAACTTTTACAGATGGGTAATGGGTTATACATGCCTATAAAGGGTTTACAGCCATGTGACTGTCAACATTAATTTGAACACATGGTAAACCTAATGTTTATCTCCTTAATTTAGGGGTTCCCTTTTCACCCTTTTCAACTCTCTCCAGGTTTGAGACCCTACAATTATGTTTTTTTATAACATTAAGTTGTGAAACACCCTAAACTTCTAATATATTTCAGCTAAGCAAAGGGAAATTTGAATAATGACATCGAAAAGAGGTCTAGGAAGCATAACCTTAATTTTTTTTATTGAGTACATATGGGGACTTTTCTTTTATTCTCTCCTTTCAGGAGATCAATAAATCTGTCTGATGTGCTCTATGCCTCATTCCAGCCCAAACACCCACTTGGATGCCATCTAAGAGTTAACACTTACATGTCCAAGCTTACTTTATTGCCAATGTGGATAACCTAAATGCAACTTGTATTCTAATATCTCTTTAACATAGATCTTCAGGGTTTGCTGTGTCAAAACTTAGACAAATCTTCAACAAATTCAACTAGATTTTCAAATTCTTAATGGAATCTTCAAATGGTGTCTCAAACAACTAGAAATTTCAAGGTCTTTGACAATTGCCAATGAGGTTGTTGTTCAAACTTCAAATGTGAGGGCAGTTTCTGTCAAGTCTGTCACCAGGGTTCTAATCCCGCCAACAACATTGGCATTAGCTTTGCCACTTGTGGGTGCTTTGTGGTTGACCCCTCGTGGGTTGGTTGAGGTTCAGCTGCACAATCAAGCTGCTATGAAAGGAAGATGGTGGAACATCTGGAAACAAGTGGCAGCTACAGAAAAATCAATTAGATCCGAGCAGCAAGATTGTGAGGGAGTTAGCCAAAGCAAGAAAATCTTCATCCCTTGAAGTGGATATTAAGGATACGATGACCCCAAAAAACTCGATCCTTTCTCGTATTTATGGATTACCCAAAATCGACAAAGGACTGCCTGCTAAGATCAATAGTAAATACTATAGGCACTTTGACCTACCAATAGAAAAATTCTTGGCCAAACAACTCAAGCTGCTGGTGGGCCAATATCATCCTTCATTACAGGTTCAACACACTTTGTAAGGAGCATGGATAATTTGCAGGTAGAAGAGGAGGATATATTGGTTAGTTTCGTCACATGTCTCTATTCACAAGGGTGCTGGTGGATGAAGCAATTGAAATCATCAAGTGCATCACAAACCAAGAGACAACTAGCCTGGTCAGAATATGCCTAAAGTCTACGTACTTCACCTTTCATGGTATATTTTTTTTATGAGCAGAAATTAGGGTACGAACTTCACCTTTCGTGTTTATTTTATGAGTATATAGAAGGGATTTTGCGTTCCTTATTGTCTCCCGTGGTAGCTAATTTGTACTTGTGGTATATTCAAAACATTGCTATCAATGCCCACCCACTCAAGCAGAAATGGTGGATAAGATATGTTGATGACACCGACTCAAATTGGCTACAGATATGTCGATGACACTAAATCAAATTGGCTCCGCAATAGATATGTTGATGACACCAACTCAAATTGGCTACAGATATGTCGATGACACTAACTCAAATTGGCTCCGCAATAGATAGTCTAGATGGATTTTTGGAGCACCATAACAACTAGTTTGATCACATAAAGTTTACCATGGAGATTGAAGAACAAGGTCCTTACCTTTCCTAGATGTCCTTGTGGCTTTTTTAGCTTCGGGAGGTGTTAGATCCTAATACACACCCTGCAAAGCATTGAGCTAAGTGTTTATTTTATGAGTATATAGAAGGGATTTTGCGTTCCTTATTGTCTCCCGTGGTAGCTAATTTGTACTTGTGGTATATTCAAAACATTGCTATCAATGCCCACCCACTCAAGCAGAAATGGTGGATAAGATATGTTGATGACACCGACTCAAATTGGCTACAGATATGTCGATGACACTAAATCAAATTGGCTCCGCAATAGATATGTTGATGACACCAACTCAAATTGGCTACAGATATGTCGATGACACTAACTCAAATTGGCTCCGCAATAGATAGTCTAGATGGATTTTTGGAGCACCATAACAACTAGTTTGATCACATAAAGTTTACCATGGAGATTGAAGAACAAGGTCACTTACCTTTCCTAGATGTCACTGTTAGCTTTTTAGCTCGGGAGGTGTTGCCGTCCTAATACACACTTGCAAACGTGAGCTAAGTCCGGCTCACTTAGTGTGTCCTTGGAGGCACAATGCCTAGGTTCAAAGCCCACATTGTCA
>SNQJ01S0037981.1:10791-35178 GCA_010110895.2 Picea sitchensis
GATTCACATGCTCAATGCCTTACCAGTTCAATAAAATCAAATTGCGCAATAAAAACGTTCGAATAGGCATAGTTTGGAAAATCTTTTCAACCACATGATAAACCAAAGGTAAAGTGCCACTCAAAATATCGATGAGAAGATCACGACAGTTCAGATAACGATGGAGGAGTTTTCACGCTTTCAGTCGTGAAAACCAAATGGAGATTCATTTGCAAATTGTCGCAAAAAATGAAAACATCGTTTATTTGCAAAATGCGACGATAATTTTAAGTTCAGAAGACAAGGTGTAGGTAGCTTATAGGGAATTTGAAAAATTGAATTGGCTGCCAACAATACTTTAGTACTTGAGGTTTCCTTGTACTCTTATATTCTCTTTGCCAACTAGCCTCAAACTTGACTTTCCTAGCCAATCTCTAGCATACTGTAAGGATGCACATATGCCTCCTTTGCTATCTGCATGGAATTAAGTGAAAGTACTTATTTTACCTTACCATCATAGTTTCAAGTGATACCTACAACCTCTTGGTTTCCATTCATGGATCTATGTCACTTAAGATGGATTCTTGTTAGGCACCATCTCCTTTGTATTCAAACCCATGCATATAACAATTTTCTTCTTCCTGGTTACTTTTTGTTTTCTCTTTAGAAATCATTTCACTTTTAAATTATTCTTGACTTGATATCTACCTCATGAATTCTTCTTCCATTATCTTAGGATGTTCATGGACTCAACTCCATCCAAGAGTCCTTCCTTGTGTACCTTGCATACTTGAAACAACATATTTTACTGATATTGATATTCAACATTCCATTATTATTTGGATTCCTCTGATCCAACTCCTGCATGAACAAATTATAATTCCAGTCATGTTCTCTGAGTAACCTTGGTTAGTTAACACCAACTTCTTTCTTGAAGCAATTGGATTTATCCTTCTGACATGCATATCCAACTTCTGTCATGCCATATTCGATGACCTTCATGCCATGCCTTGACTGTACATTCTGATAGAAATAATGGAGGTGTTATCTCAAACTGTGGAATGTATCCTTGGATATGTCACATATTATCTCGAAACTCTTTCATATTCCATAAAACATTCCTTCCTTATTCCCATTATTTGCATCTCCATATGAACTTATGGTTCATGCATTATTATGTATCACAGATGGTTGAATACTTGGAATCCTCTTTCCAATACCTTTCCAATGATTTCCTCCTTGTTCAATTCAAAATCCTGAGCAAAAAGTTATAACTGTTTGCACAATGGTGCCTTCTAGAAGGCGATCTTTGTACAATTGTTTTTATTTCAGATTCGAATTGGCTCTTGGATCCTTCTTGGATCCTCTCTTCAGGTTTACATACCTTCTTTATTCCTTTTGATGCAGGTTTGTTCAATCATGGACCTCACAGGCTCTATCTCTAAGCCCTTTTATGTTCTTAAAACAAAATTATGGGCATTAGCCCTCTTTCTTTGGCCCCCAATCTCATGTGACCATAGGCTGTTATCAAGTGCTAGTACGATATGTGCTTATCTGGAGAGAAGGTGCTTATCCAGAGAAGATGCTTATAGAGAGAAGGTGCTTATCGAGAGATAGGTGCTTATCGAGAGAAGGTGCCATGTGACAAAATACTAGAAGTGGACATGTGGCCCATCAGGTGGGTAACACGTGTCACATTCTAACTGGAATATTCAATATTCAAAGGGTACATAACTCACTAACACATGGAACACATCCCATGTGTCCATGTCATCTCTGGCGACGTCAGTAGGCCATGTCACTTCGGGACTTCGACCTTTGACAGTTTTCACTCTATCACACTCCAATTCTCCCAAACAAGTTGTTGTTCTGACATCCGTTTCTTTCAAAGAATGGTCTGGATTGACTCCGGACTTCGGGTCTTTGGGAGTTTCAGGACTTCGAAACTCTAGAAATTTGTAACTTCGGGACTTCTAGGCTATAGGATTTCAAAATATTTTACACTTTCACAACTCAAATATTCTGAATGTCGAACTTCCAAATGAGTCAATCTGTCAACACATGTCTCCTTTAACGAATGGTCCAGATTAACTCTAAAATTTGGGACTTTAGGGCTTCGGGGATTTTCTCCTTAGCACTCTCTGTTTCTCCCGAAGTGTCGAACTGTTGAATACCTTGATCTATGGACACATGTCTCTTTTAATGAATGGTCCAGATCAACTTCAGAATTTAGGACTTTGGGAGTTTTCACTCTAGCACACTCCATTTCTCCTGAAGTGCCGAATTTATGAATTGTTGTGAGATCTATGACTAACAACCAATTGCACATAGATATGATGGATGAGATCCAATTTTCACTACTATGCCTTAACTTCTTCTCTTAACTCGATCTAACGGCTCTAATCTATCTTCGGTCGATCCAATGGTCAAGTAATTCTCCTCGAATCTACGGTGTAGATCCACTCTGGGACTTTAGAGATTTGACGCTTCGACCCCTTTGGCTCTATAACTCATAAAATTTTCCAAATTTACAAATTCCAAATGACTTGGAGGTTAACCTTCATGCAGTTTTATCCAGATCTGATGGTTTTGAAGGATCCTCCTTCTCCTGAACAAATCCTACGGCCCAACACCATGACTGTTGTGGTTTCTTTCTCTGTGGCCATTTATTAAACCGTTATACCCCCTGTGCTTCTTAACACAGTCCAAGTTTTCTCTCAACTCCCTTCTGGCACTATGTACATCAAAATTCTCTAGAATTTTTACTCTAAATTCCTCATTCATGGCCCATCCAGGTTCAATGTCGAAACCATGGTCTCTAAACTCGAATTTTGTCCATTTTGACAACAATTATTTTCCAAAACTTTTTCTTAAAATACCACTAACATGGCCCATCCAGTATCAGTGTTGAAACCATGGCTATGATACCATTTTGTAACATCCCCAACCAGCAATAGGTCAGGAAACATCACTGAGTAAACATACTTTTCATTCTGATACAATTTTGTAATGTCCCCAACCACCAACAGGCTGGGCAACATCACTGAGTAAACATACCTTTTTCTTTGATACCATTTTGTGACATCCTCGGCCTTAAACCAATAAGCTAGGCCATGCCACCGAATAACTTTCATGCTCTAATACCAATCTGTGACAACCCCAACCTTAATCTATTGGGCTATGCTAGACAGAGATACTTGTGTAAACATCATACACATCCATATAAACATGAAAATGACAATTATCATCTACATATATATAAACATATACATATGACATATTCTAATAATACACAAATTAATGCATAAATAGCAGTAAGCCTACACATATAGCATATACAATACATACATGCATTACTCATCAATTATATCACATGTACAATTACATAATATGTAAATGAACACAAAAGTGGCACTTATCTCTTAATACAATACCACCAAGTGCCTGCATACCTTCCATGAACCTCCTAGCCTTAGATCACGTTGCTCATCACGCTCAGCAATGGGTCACCCCTGAGATGGGACTAAACTCCATTGGGCAAGGGATTCCTAGGCTTGGAAAGGACAACAGGAAATTTTCATAGATCAACAGGAAGGATTTTCTCCTGGGAGCCACTTACGCCCACAACCCACAGACCCTTATTCCCCACACGCCTGTCCCAGCCCAAGAGTGTACACCTTCACTATCACAAGTCCATCGATTTTCCACCTCCCTTCCAGGTCTTCAGCAATAGGATTGACCAAAAGTATCAGAGTATTGTAGCTGCTACGGAAATCCCTCTAGGAGAACTTACTTCCTCAACACACTCTCTCACCTGGCGAGAGTTTCTCACAGGCCTGACAACCTGCCTCTTCTATCTAGCTCCTAAGTCTAGCGGGTAACCACCACAACAAAAATTGGGTATGGGATCTGCTAAGGACAACAAGCCACACCAGTCCAGAGAAAACGTGGGTAGTAACAGCAAAGGCTAAGGTGCGATATGGATCAGACACTACGCAGTCATGTTGTGCTTCATAGGAAAAATGGTTAGCTTCATAACACGGGTGTGTGGGTTTCAGGAGTTGCAGATATCGATGGTGGAGACAATGGATGGCTATGTCAAGGCTCTCCCTATCTCAGTGCATGCATCAGTGGGGAGTATGGAAGACTTGTGAGAGTGGTGACCATCCCAAGAATGGTGAGGGAGCCCCCAACAAGTTGACTTTCCCACCTATAACTACATGCACCCAGGTTGACACATGTCCTCCTAAAGCTGCATGAGCTCCACTTAACACTCGTTCCCTTTCCCCAGGAACTTAGGACAACATAGGTTATGTCAAACCTTATCCTCTAGGAAGTAATAATATAATATTACTCCTTTAGAGGTAATCCCTCTAACTTAGCTCTTATTCCTAGACACTTAGCCCCTTCCCTTTCCCTCCCTAGTGGAGCTTAGTCCCCCATAACTTATTCTTTGTGGTCAGTCTACATGCAACGATGTAATTATATCAATGATGTGAGTATTTACATATACAAAATCAGGCTTAATGGCCTTAGCATCTAGGCTCTTCGTCCTAATAAACACATAAGTATTCCATCTTATAAACACTTGTCTCACCAACCTATAAATAGAATTACAATTCAGCAGGGGCTCAGCCTTGGGGTGTTACAGTTGTAGTGGCCATGATGAACCAGTACAGTTCTCACAACCATAATTGATGTTGTGTAATTATGGAACTGCATGTAATCTAGTGTGGAGGCGCTTGTTTATGATTGTGCACGTATGTAGGTGTCATTCAAACGGTTCAAATATTTAAAATAAAAAATTAAATTACAAAATGATTTCAAAATTAATGTGCCAATCCTCGTTTGTAAGAATTGTTGGATTACTAAGAGGGGGGGGTGAATCAGTAATATATAAATCTAATCCTTTTTAACCATATAATGCAAGTGTTATATCAATGTAGCATTATCACACAATATTTGCAGATTAAATAAACCATGAACAAATGAACAATCATACACATACACAGTACACCAATGTTTTTACGTGGAAACCCAAAGAGGGAGAAAACCACATAATGTTTTTTCTTATATGTCTTGAATAATTACATTCATTGGAAGCACAAACTTCCTTTGTTTTCCACCTACAACTAGATGGAGGCTCCAACCCCCTAGTTTCTCAGGATACAACCTGAGGGAAGCTCCAACTCCCCAATTCTTTGGCTACAACTAGAAGGAGGATAAAATCCCCTATGATCTCCCACTACAACTGGAAGGTGTCACAACCACCTGTCCTTGCCCCTTCCAACCTCCCTGACATATAAGTAGAATTATGGAACCACTGTGAGATATACTGTTGTAAACCTATACCAATCAACCTGCACCAAACAACTTGTACCAATAACTTGAACCATGCATCAACCTGTACCTCAACATGTTATCAACCTGTACCATAAATAGGTGCATCAACCATGCACCAACCTGTACCTCAACCTATACCATGAACAAGTGCATCAACCATGCACCAAATATGTACAAATAACATGTACAACAACTTATCCAAACAACCTATCACAACAAACTGTCTCATAAATTTTAACAACCAAATCATATCTACTCACCAATATCAATCACCAAGACAACTCTCAAAGATGTGCATCAACCAAGCATAACACAACAACTCATAATCATCACCAAGCTCAATATGTGATTCTAATACTATACCAATACAAGTATGCTACATCATCCATAAACCATGTGTCAACAATACTACTCACAAGTGCCTCCAACCATGTACAAATTATGTACCAATCATGTATCAACTACTCATCAAATATGACTCATAAATATGTACCAACATTATCAACTATACACCTCATGTATGTGCCAACTCATCAACTACCTGTCTCAGCCATGTACCCAACATGTACCTCAACCAAAATCCCTCATCAATTTCATCATCCAAATCTGATCTGTAACTCTATAATAGACCTATTGTATATGATCACATACCTACCAACCTTCATTAACTTTAACAACAAGAGACTAGCATTTTCATCAAACCTTTCTTTAGTCTCACATGACTAGTTTTTTATTAGTCAACAACCCTAACTTGAAATAATCATAACTATGTACCTGTAATGAATAAATATATGAAAATAGTACACAATGTTCTTCAATGTGTTTTATGAAATTCCTCCAGGTGTCACTACTTGGAACCTCTCAGAAAAGGATTTATAGCAAAAATGGCATGCCTTGTTGAATTATGGCGTATTCTAGAGAGAGAACTTGTAGAGTGTGCCCCACACGTAATATTTGTTGTATAGGTATGAAAATTCTACACATAATACTATAGACTGTAATATAACCAAAAATTTTGGTCTTACTTGATTTTGATTTTTTATGAATAAGTTATGACGTTTTTACTCGAAACACGTTTTTTAGACTAGTTTCAGGACTAGCCACAAACCCTATTTTCCACAGAGTGTAAATCCAAAACTACAACGACCCACAAGCTGAAATTTGTACCACAACTACTTGGATATGTTTTCTCAAATGCCTATCAATTTCATGGTTTGAATCATTCTATAAAAAATGTTATTACGAAAATGGTGAGATGACCTGTAAATAATATACCTTAGAAAGCATCATCAAAAGAATTTATCCTCCCTTGAATTTTGGCCTTCTTTACTTCACCTTCTCTCTGAAATTTGGCTTATATATCCTTTGTTTACCTCAATCACCTGTAGTGTAACACACCCATCATGGGAAAAAAAAAAAAAATCCTCCTTACAGGAACAGATCCTTTCCCTCTACAATTCCTAATTTGGGAAGTCTAGGACTCAGCCCGACCCTCTGGTCAATATTCTCTGATTCTCTAAGTCAAACAAGACTTTGAGACCTGATAGTCTCACCTCCTAATCAAACACAGACTATTTTGGCTTTTGGTGTAGATCTTATGATACCTGCAACCTTCTCCTCCATGTTTCAGCAAAGACTCGAAGTTGGCATTAGCCAATTTTTTCTTGGCCCCTCCTCGGATGTGACCTTGGGTGGTGACCTCATGAAAACACACAATTGCAGGTGTGACCAAAGGTGGTATGAAACCAAACTAATTTTTGGCCCGCAATTCTTGTCGAGCCTCCACGTGTCCTTTATCCAAAACTAGGGTTTGGATTGCAGCCCGCCCCCAACTTTTTAAAGTTTGCGGACCTCTGATCCCCACAATGCTACAGAATCGTCGATCTCCCGATATTGACAGTAGTGTTGGAACTGACAGATTAGATATGTGATTTTCAAATCCACATACTAAATCTACCCCTCCTAAATCAACGAATGTGATCTCCTTCGTAATTCTGGACTTCGGACCTTTCAAATATCAAACCCTGCTTTCCTCCATACATCAATCTTTCGGAGTTGATGATCTATGGACACATGTCCTCCTAAATCAATGAACCTACTTCTACTTCAGTTGTTTGACCTTTCAACTAGATCAATGGTCATGTAACCCTCTTCTCAATCAATGATAGAAATCTCCTTTGGGTCTTTGGACTTATAAGATCTCAAATCTCAAACTTCACGATTTTTCCCAATGGATTTTATTCAAAGGTTATAATATACTGACGTGTGTCCACTTGATCTGATGATCAAGGATTACTTCAGGTCTTTACCTAGATTCCACAAATTTACACCACATCTCCTCTAGATCTAACGACTATGAATTACTTCGGGACTTTACCTATAATCCACAAATTCATGCAACCTTTCCTCTGGATTTGACGTTTCCGATCTACTTCGGATGATCTAACATTCGATGTTTACTTAGGGTCTTTTCCCAGAATCCACAGATTCACGCCACCTATCCTCTGGATCTGAAGGTCCAGATCTATTTCAGCCCTTCGACGCTTTAGCTCTTTGGCTCCTTAGCACTTCGACACTTCAGTGCTTCGACACTTCGGTTCTTTGGCGTTTCAGGATTTGGGAGTTTCAACTCTCAATATGAAACTCTCGAGGTGATTTATCCGAAGTCTACGATCTGTCGTCACGTGTCCCTATGAATCTAATGGCTATTAATTAATTTGGGACTTTACTTGGAGCTCACAAATCTACGCCACATCTCTGCTGACTCCGATGACTCAGATTCACTTCAGGTGATCTGATGCCTGAGATTTACTTCAAACAATATGATGATTCAAATTCACTCCGGCTGATCGGACGATTGAGATTTACTTCAGATTTCTGGCTCTCCAAGCTTTGAAAATATCAAGTCTCAAACTTGCCTCCCCCTGAAATCATGGTATCTAATGGCTCAAATTCACTTGGGTGATCTGATTCTTGAGGTTTACTTTAGAAAAGCTGACAATTTAGATTCACTTTGGCTAATTAGACAATTGATATTTTACTTCAGATTTCTGGCTCTCCGGGCTTCGAAAATCTCAATTCTCGAACCTTGGTAAGTTCTCTCTCCTGCGTGTGCAAAAAGATAAGGCTCGTGCACCTTGATCTAATCAAATGGATATTTATCCTTTGCATTGTGATCCAACAACCACTGTCTCTCCTCCTCCTAAGCTTCTGACTTGCTATGACTTAGAATATTTTCTAAGTGCTCGAAGGATTCGACCTTTACTCCTCCTACGAGCCCGTCTCTTGGATTTCGTCTGCGCTCTTGAAAGAGCTATCTTTTCTAAGTTTGATCTCCTTGAAGATTTCACTGTCCCATGTGATCCTTACGTTTCAGGGATCACGTCAAACTTATATTGAAGGTGAATGGTGATCGAAGGTTCACATAAATTGTGGGGCTCCAACATGCATCCTCTTTACCAGAGAGTTCGACCTCCACAATCTGAAAAGTGCTCGCTCGATTCTTGTCTAACCATGATAATTGATCTTCCAGCCCATCGAGATCAATGACAAGGGTGAATTGTGAGACATGAACTAGCACATCCACTATTTTCACCTTCGCGTTCTGCAGTGATTCCCCACCCTCGATCTTTGTTCATATATTGATGGTTCATAGCAATTGTAGGGTTCAACTTGACTATCGTGCAATTTGACATCTCACAACCTTGAGCTCCAATATTCCTAGACCTAGGTTACATGGATATTCATATAACTCTTGGGATATGATCCCCTCTCTTAGTCAAGTTTTTGGTTAAGGGAATAGGTTCTAATTCAGAGTCTCCTAGACTACTGCTCTTAAGGGAACACCTTCCCTACTCGTAGATCTTTAAGCTTTGAATCAAGGCAAAGTAACTTGTGAGGTTACCAAATGGTAGCTATGACCAGAGGCTTGCTCCGACTCCAGAACGATGATGTAAATTCCTAGGGAAAGCGCCTTTGAGTGATTAAACTGGGGCATATGGAAAATCAAAATGAAATATAGGTTCTCAAGGGAATGAATGCATACTCGTAACTAATCATTTAATACATAGAAAGAACCCTTTATAGACATGTAAATACTCGCATGCATCCATTATTTACAATTCAAAGCATAAGTCAAGAAAGCACTTATCAAAACCATAGAGCATGATGTGACTGCTGAAACGGGTGCTCGTTTCCACCCAACCATAGGTTCAGTCACTCCCAATGGATTTATCACTGGCCAACCACGAGCTTAAGCCATGATGCTTTGAGATTCAATCTCTTACTTCCAGCTCAACGAAAGTTAAGGAAGAAGGTTACTCTCCTTCTCCCAATACAAAATTAGATAAGGACAAAGGTTACTCTCCTTATCCTAGCTCAATCTCTATTTTTTTGTGATCAAAACTCATTGTTCCTCTTTCAATCCTTCCTAGGACCTGAGCGTTTCCACTCTCATCTTTGCATTTTTCCACAAGTCTTCCTCTACCCACCACACTTCCTTTCTTTCCTTCCTCAACAAGATTACGCGTGGCTCGAATTCCCATTCCGTGGTCAAGTCTAGAATCCTTATGGATGGGCGATCTGCCCCATCCCCTCATTAACTCTTGAGGAGGTCTTCCCACCTACCAACCCAAATGTAATTCATTCCTACTTCAGAGGGTTGTTCTGATCTGAGCAATTAATTCCATCATGGTACTGATTCGATGGAGGTTAACGCAATTATTTCGGGTCCCCTCCACCACATTTCATATCATTCGTGGTTTTCTCTTAGCACATCCCCTCTTTCAGTGGTCATGGAGCATGTAACCATTTTCTATTAAAATAACAGAATTTACATTCATCGACCTTTTGTACAAAGGTCCATCAAATCAAACATTCACACTTTTAGGTTTTCCATAGTTCCTTGGACAATATAGTTATATTTACAGAGTGGGGGAAATAGGGTGTTACAATTCCCTACCCCTTAAAGGAACATCATCCTTGATGTTCTATATGTCAACATGACATGTATGTATAGGAGTAAACAAAATCGGATATGTTTGTCTCATGGTATCCTCCATTTCCCATGTAGCCTCATCTGGGCCAAAGTGTTTCCACTGCACCTTGACCTGTGCAATGGCTCAGTTCCTGACCGAGGTTTCCTTCTTATCTAATATGCATTGGATTTCTGGAAGGAATTCTCCCTCCAGCTCCACCTGGATCACAGACCAGTCAATTTTATGATTAACATCATGTACATATTTCTTCAATAATGAAACATGAAAAACATTATGTGCCTTTATAGTGGGAGGGAGTGCTAGGCTACAAGATATAGGTCCCACTCTATATAAGACTTCAAAGGGTCCACAATACCAAGGAGACAATTTGGCACATTCTCCCATTTTCAGGGAACTCTTCCTGGGTCTAACTCTGAGATAGACATGGTCTCCGGTCTTGAAATATCTGGGAGTCCTCTTTTTGTCGGCGTAACTTTTTTGTCTATCCTGAGAAATATTCAAATTTTTTCTTATCTGAACCACTTGTTGTTCCATTTCTTTCAGCATGTTGGGTCCGATTGTAATTCTATCCACTGGGTTACTCTAGCTGATTGTAATCTTTCACTTTCTACCATAGAGGGCTTCAAAAGGGCTCATCTTCAAGGATTCCTAATAATTGTTGTTGTAGGAAAACTCTACCAATGGTAGGTAGTCTTCCCACTTCTTAGGATGATGCATTACATGCATCCTTAGCATGTCTTCTACTATTTGGTTTACTCTTTCTGTCTATCCATTAGTTTGATGGTGATAAGTTGTGTTGAACAACAATTTTGTCTCAGAACTATCCATTAGGTATTTCCAAAAGCTTGAAGTGAATTTGGTATCTCGATCAGATACAATTTCATTGGGCATGCCATGCAGTCTAAATAACTCCTTCATGAAGATGTTGGCAATATCTATGGCCTTGCAAGTTTATTTGAGAGGAATGAAATGAGCAGAATTACTCAATTTGTCCACCACAACCATGATGGAATCATTTTTCTTGGTCGACTTTGGTAATCCGATGATGAATTCCATGGAGATGAATTCCATGGAGATGGTTTCCCATTTCCATTATGGGATCGATAGGGGTTGTAACAATCCTACTGGATGTCAGTTTTCTACCTTAACTTGCTAGCATTCTAGGCACTTAGCTAAATAGTTATATATGTCTTTCTTCAATCCAAGCCAATAGAATTGTTTCCTAGTGGTCGTGATCATCTTTGAATATCTTGGGTAACCAGTATAGGGTCTCTTATGTAGTTCATCCATTATGAACCTCTTCAAGTCGTCACAATTTTGAATATGCAATCTATTTATGTAAGTCATTAGCCCTTCCTCGGGCATCTGGTAGCCTTCATACTTTATCCCTGTAGGCTCTTTCCTTAGGTATGAAGTCACGATCTTGAAGAATATATCTGTCTCTTGTGCATTTCTGACTCTTTCCATGACATCTGTTTCACAGGTGCTTATTGCTGCTAGATGAATCATTTTTATACTTTTGCTAAGGGAATTGACCACCCTATTTTCTTTTCCTTTTATGTGTTTGATTTCGAAATCAAATTCACTTAGGAGAGCCATCCACCTAGCTTGCCTGTCATTGAGTTTTGGTTGATCAAACAGGTGTCTCAATCCACAATGGTTTGTCATAAGCACAAATCTCCTACCCAGGAGGTAGTGCCTCCACATTTTTAAAGAATGTACTATGGAAGCCAACTCTAGGTCATCGGTCACATAATTGATCTCATTCTCATTTAATTTCCTGGACGTGTAGAAAATTAAATGTCCCTTTTGCATAAGAACTCCTCCGAGTCCTTCCTTGAAGGCATCTGTACACACGAGGAAATCATTATCTGGGTCTGCAATCTTTAACATGGTTGCATGGGTCAAGAGGTATTTCAGTTCTTGAGATATTTCTTCATATTTTGATGTCCAAATGAATTTAATCCCCTTTTTATGAAACTGGACAACCAATCTTGGAAAACCCTTATATGAACCTTCTATAGTATCCTGCTAATCCCATGAAGGATCTAATATCGGATACATCCTTCGAGGTAGGCCATTCCACAATAGATCTGATCTTGTTGGGGTCTAATGCCACCCCTTCCTTAGATATGACATGGCCTAAGTAATGGACTTGCTTTTGAAAGAAATAGCACTTGCTAAACTTAGCATAGAGCTGATGCTCTCTTAGTACTTGGAGGACGAGTCTAAGATGTTCTTTGTGCTCCTACCTATTCTTGGAGTATATTAGGATATTATAGATGAAAACCAATACAAATTTTTCCAGGAATTTGTTGAGTACATTATTCATCAAGAACATAAAAGTGGTGGGGGCATTGGTTAACCCAAATGGCACCACCGTGAATTCATATTTACCATACCTCATCCTGAAGGTTGTTTTGTGGATGTATTCATCCTTAATCTAGACTTGGTGGTATCCAGACCTTAATTTGATCTTTGATAAGATGGAAGCACCTCCCAATTGGTCAAACGGGTCATTGATTCTTGGTAAGGGTTACTTGTTTTTTATGTTTTTCTTATTGAGTTATATGTAATCTATGCACAGTCAGAGTGTTCCATATTTCTTTTTCACAAACAAGACGAGCACTCCCCATGGAGATACACTAGGTCAGATGTAGCCTTTTTCCATCATATCCTTTAGCTGTAGCTTGAGCTCAACTAGCTATGGCGTTCTCATTCTTTATGGCGTTCTAGATGCTGGTACCACTCCTGGTGTAAGTTCTATCGAGAAGTCGATATCCCTTCTCGGAGGTAGAACTCATGCCTATTCTGGGAACACATCCTTGTATTCTCTTAATATGGGGTGGTCCTCTAGGTTTGGTTTGTCATTCTCAATAGATTCCAGTACCTGTATAGCATATAAGGAACACTCCTTTCTTCAATACTTTTTCATTTGAAGGGTTGATATTTGTCTCACTGAGACATGCTTCTCAATCCCTTGGAGGGTCATTTTTCTCCCTTCTTCATTTACACATTCTAAATTTTATGATAACAATCCAATTTAGTTTTATAAGAAGCAAACTAGTCCATACCAATCAACAAGTCATAAGATCCCAGGGGAAGTATGTTAAGGGTCGCTCGGGTGGGCAATCCACCCATGATGAATTGACAGGATGGTATGACCTATGCCACGTTTCTTTTGGTACCTATGGCTAATCACACCAACCACCATTTAACATGTCTAATTGGTTGCAGTTTACACTTATCAACAATCTGAGGGGTCACATAACTCAAATTAGAACATGGGTCAATTAAAATAGAAACCAGATGGTTGGCGATCATACCTTCCATCTCCACTACTGAAGCTTGGTGGTCAGCTTGATTATTGTCCAAGGATGCATAGACTCGTGGCATGCTCCTAGCCACATAATTGACGGTGGTAGATTCTTGGATATTGTATATTCTCTTACTGTTTTGTTTTTTGTGTGGGAAGTCCCTCAACCGATCGTCTTCTCCAAAACCCCAACATTTTAAGGGTTCCTTCTTTAGGTTATCGGTCTTTTCTGGGACTGTCTTAAAAGGTTTATTTCCACTTTGAGAGGGGAAATTTTTCTGATGTACACTTCTAGTAGGAAGGATCCTTCTAGAATATATTCCATAGTTCTTAAATATTGAGGATTTAAACCCCTTCTCCTGGAATCCTAAACTACTCCTCTTCTTCCAGTCCTCGTGAGGTATTGTATTACTCCCAAACTGTTCATAACAATACCTTGCCTTCCAGATAATTTCTTCTAAGGTATTTGGTTCGTCGAACTCAATCCTATCTCAGTAGGTCTGAGGTAACCCACTAATGAACCTCTGCATTTTTACCTTTTCATCTTTTTTGTAGGGTACATACCTTTGTAGTTCAAGGAATTTATTGACAAATTCAACTATGGTGAGCTACCCCAGCCTGAGTTCAAAGAATTCCTTAGTCTTCCCATCCATATATCTCTCTGATAGATACTACTTCCAGAAGTATTTCTCAAACTGTTTCCATGACAAGTTCTTCTCATGGACTCCTTTCAAATTCCTAAGGTCTTCCCACCAAATGGAAGCCTTTCCTTTCAGGTTAAATATGGTTATTCGAACCTTCAAGATTTCAAAGTAGTCATGGACTCTGAAGTATTTCTTTAAACCAAGAAGCCAAACTCCAACCTCTTCTCCCCTCCTAATCTCTCCATCGAAAGAGGGTGATTTGGCTTTCTTGAATTCTCCAGGATCATGATTTTTGGAACGCTTCTTCTTCTTTCCTTTCCTTTGAGAATGTGATCTTGCTCTACTACTAGAAGATTCTTCGGATTTTCCAGGTTCCTTTCTAGAGGACTCTACCAATGAGTGTCCCCTACCTCTAGGTTGGGCCTTATTCGAGGTGCTTCTCCCAGTGTGGTCACTTATGGAGTCATGTTTTCGGATCTCATGTGGACTTTGACTTCTCTTCTTATGTCGTTGGTCCACAACATTGGTTGCGAGTTCATGCTGTAGTTGCCTCTATATTTCGGACAAGCTCTGCAGCAAGACTATGTTAATTTCTATTTGTTATTCTTTCTCCTTTATAAATCTCTCGTTTTTATCCTTCCAACTCTGTAACTCGGACCTAAGGCTCCTTAAAGTTTCAGCCAGATCGGGAGGGGTTTCCACTACCCTCCTTTCGTCATATTCTTAGTCTCTATTGTGGGAGCCACCCCCCACTTCATGACACATCACCATCCTTTATTCTTGAATTTTTCCCATGATTTAATGACTTCTCGAGTGTTGATAAAAACACTTATTGTTAGCTAATAGTATATTAGTTCATGAACAATACACAGTTCAATTTATTAAATGCACACACACAGTAGAAAGTTTCATTCTTTTCTTTAATAACATTTTTAACCGAACCTTTTAAGAAAGAGGTAAGGTAGAGTGTTACTCTTTTAAAAGTACTCCAAATAGATTTTTTTTTTTAAGTGACTCATCCATGAGCCCAAGAAGGCCAAGTGTTGTAACCATGCTCTGATACCAATTTGTAACACACCCATGATGGGGAGAAAATAAAATAAAAAAATTTCCTCCTGACAGGAACAAATCCTTTCCCACTACGATTCCTAATTTGGAAAGTTCGAGACTCAACCCAACCCTTCAGTCAAGATTCTTCAATTCTGTAAGTCAAACAATACTTTGAGACCTAATAGTCTCACCTCCTAATAAAACATAGGCCCTTCTGACTTTTGGTGTAGGTCTTATGATACTCGTGACCTTCTCCTTCGCACTTCAACAAAGACTTAGAGTTCGAGTTAGCCCCTTTTTTTCTTGGCCCCTCCTCGGATGTGACCTTGGGCGATGACCTCACACAAACACACAATTGTGGGTGAGACCAAAGGCGGTTTGAAACCAAACTAATTTTCATCCCGCAATTCTCCTCGAGCCTCCACATGTCCTTTCTCCAAAACAAGGTTTTGGATTACGACCCACCCTCAACTTTTTAAAGTTCATGCACCTCTGATCCCTGCAATGCTACGAGACCATCTATCTCCTAATATTGATGGTACTTTCAAAATCGATAGTCTAGATCTTCCATTTTCAAATCCATGGACCAGATATGCCCCTCCTAAATCAACGGATGTGATTTACTTTGTAATTTCAAACTTTTGACCTTTCAAATCTCAAACCCCACTTTCCTTCGTACATAAATCTTTTAGATTTGACGATATGCGAACACCTTTCCTCCTAAATCATTGACCCTACTTCTACTTCGAGTGTTTGACCTTTCAACTAGATCAATGGTCCTATGGCCCTCTTCTCGATCAATGGTTGAGATCTCCTTTAGGTCTCCGGAATTATGAGATATCAAATCTCAAACTTCACCCTTTTTCCAATGGCTTTTATCCAAAGGTTATAATCTACTGATGTGTGTCCACTTGATATGACGATCAAGGATTACTTCGGGTCTTTACCCGGAGTCCAAAGATTTATGCCACATCTCCTCTAGATCTAACAACTATGAATTACTTTGGGACTTTACCCAGAATCCACAAATTCACGCCACCTGTCCTCTGGATATGATGGTTTCGATCTACTTCAGACGATCCGACGATCGATGTTTACTTTGGGTATTTTCTTAGAATACACAGATTCACTCCACTTGTCCTCTAAATCTGACGGTCCAGCTCTATTTCGTACCTTCGATGCTTCGGCGTTTCGGGCTTCAGGAGTTTCAAATATCAATCTGAAACTCTTGAGGTGATTTCTCTGAATTCTACGATCTATCATCACATGTCCCTCTAGATATGACGACTATGAATTACTTCGAGAATTTATCCAGAGCTCACATATCTACACCATGTCTTTGTTGAACTTCGATGGCTTAGATTCACTTCGGGTGATCCGACACCTAAGATTTACTTCGGACGATATGACGATTCAGATTCACTCTGACTGATAGGACGATTGATATTTACTTCATATTTGCAACTCTCTGGGCTTTGGAAATCTCAAGTCTCAAACTTGCCTCCTCCTGAAATCACGGTATGTAACAGCTCAGATTCACTCAGATGATCCAATGCTTGAGGTTTACTTCGGATGATCTAAGGATTCAGATTCACTCCGACTAATTGGATGATTGAGATTTACTTCAGATTTTGACGGCTCAGATTTACTTGGGAAATCTGATGCTTGAGGTTTACTTTGGACAATCTGACAATTCAGATTCACTCTGACTGATCACACAATTGATATTTTACTTCGGATTTCCGGCTCTCGGGGCTTCAGAAATCTCAAGTCTCAAACCTTGGTAAGTTCTCTCTCCTGCGTGTGCGAAGCGTTAAGGCTCATGTACCTTGGTCTGAACAGACGGTTGTTGATCCTTTGCACTATGATCTAATGGCCATTGTCGCTCCTCCTCCTAAGCTTATGAATTGCTCTGACTTAGATAATTTTCTAAGTGCTCAAAGGATTCGACCTTTGCTCCTCCTACGGGCATGTCTCCTGGATTTCGTCTATGCTCCTAAAAGTGCTATCTCTTCTGATATTGATCTCCTTGAATATTTATTCATCCCACGCACTCCTTGTGTTTCATGGATCACATCAAACTCATATCGAAGTTCAACGATGATCGACGGTTCACAGAAATTGTGGGGCCCCAACATGCATGCTCTTTACTAGAGAGTTCGACCTCCGCAATCTGGAAAGTGCTCGCTTGATTCTAGACTAACCGGGATTATTGATCTTCCATCCCATCGAGATCAATGACAAGGGTGAATTGCGGGCCATGAACTATCATTTCCACTATTTTGACCTTCAGGCTCCGCAGTGATTACCCACCCTCGATCTTCATTCATAGATCGACAATTCATAACAATTGTGGGGTTCAACTTGACTATTGTGCAATTTGACATATCGGAGCCTCAAGGTCCAAGATTTCTAGACCCAGGTTACATGGATATTCATATAACTCTTGGGCTATGATCCCCTCTCTTAGTTGGGTTTTTGGCTAAGGGAATAGGCACTAGTTCAAAGTCTCCTAGACTACTGGTCTGAAGAGAACACCTTCCCAACTCATGAAGCTTTAAGCTCTTAATCAAGGAAAAGTAACTTGTGAGGTTACCAAATGGTAGAGATGCTCAGAGGCTTGCTCCAACTCCGGAATGGTGATGTAAATTCCTAGGCAAAGCGCCTTCGAGTGATTAAACTGGGGCGTATGGTAAATCAAAATGAAATATAGGTTCTCAAGGGAACGAACACATACTCATAACTTAATCATTTAATATAGAGAAAGAACCCTTTATAGACATGTAAATACTTGCATGCATCCATTATTTACAATTCAAAGCATAAGGAAAGAAAACTCTTATCAGAACCATATAGCGTGATGTGACTGTTGAAAGGGGTGCTCATTTCCACCCAACCATAGGCTTGGTCACTCCCAATGGATTTATCATTGGCCACTCCCGACCTTAAGCCACGATGCTTTGAGATTCAATCTCTTACTTCCAACTTAATGGAATATAGGGATGAAGGTTACTCTCCTTATCCCAATACATAAATAGATAAGGATGAAGGTTACTCTCCTTCTCCTGGAACAATCTATATTTTTTTGTGATCATAACTCACTGTTCCTCTTTCATTCCTTCCTCGAATCCGAGAGTTTCTGCTCTCGTCTCTACATTTTTTCGCAGGTCTTCCTCTGCCCACCACACTTCCTTTCTTACATTCCTCAACAATATTGTGTGTGGCTCAAATTCCCAGTCTGTTGTCAGGTATAGAAGCCTTACGGATGGGAGGTCTGACCCATACCCTCATTAACTCTTGAGGAGGTCTTCCCACCTACCATCCTGAATGTAATTCATTCATGGGTCAGAGGGTTGTTCTGATTGGAGAAATTAATTCCAGCATGGTACTGCTTCAGTGGAGGTTAACACAACCATTCTGGGTCCCCTCTACCACCTTTCATATCATTCGTGGTTTTCTCTTATCACATCCCCTCTTTCAGCAGTCATGCAGCATGTAACCATTTTCTATTAAAATAACAAAATTTACATTCATCGACCTTTTGTACAAAGGTCCATCAAATCAAACATTCACACTTTTAGGTTTTCCATATTTCCTTGGCCAATATAGTTATATTTACAGACTAGGGGAAATAGAGTGTTACATGTAGATATTCAATATTCTCAAGTGTGATATCAAATGAGAGAGCCTTGCCTCTTATTTATACTTTCATGTAGCTTCCTCAAGGGGTTACCTTTTAACCATCTTAACCCACTTTCCTTATTTTAGGGTTAACCAACTTCTAACCACTTGTCCAATTAGTAATTTATCCATTAAATTTATTATTTAAATAATTTATTTTGTATCCACTTTGACTTATAGTACACTCATCACTTGACTTTACCTCAAGGGGTTACCTTCTAACCATCTTAAACCACTTTCCTTATTTTAGGGCTAACCCACTTCCAACCACTTGTCAAATTAGTAATTTCTCCATTAACTTTATTGTTTAAATAATTTATTTTGTATTCACTTTGAATTATAGTGCATTCATCACTTCACTTTATTATTTACCTTCTAAAATTCTCTTAAACCACTTTGACTGCTTTGACCTTTTGGGGCTTCTAGATTAGTCATGAGGGTTCTGCAACTTCACATGGCCATAACTCTCTAACCGTGAGGAGTTATGTGACATTCCACATACCACTGGAAATGGAATGAAATGTAATATCCATATAGAATAGTATTACCTGAAAAATATATCAAAACTCATACCATTATCCATCAAACAAACTTGGGTCCATTACCCAAACCTGGGTTCTCCAACTTCACATGGCCATAACTCTCTAACCGTGAGGAGTTATGTGACGTTCCACATACCACCGGAAATGGACTGAAATGTACTATCCATATAGAATAATATTACCTTAAAATATATTAAAACTCATACCATTATACATGAAACAACCTTGGTTCCATTACCTAAACCTTTGTGCTACCAGAATTCACTATCGAACTTTCTCCAAGGGTTGACATCAATCATTAAGGGTTGACATCAATCTACAATATCACTCTCTAATGGTTGAAAATAATGACAAACAACAATCCATACCAACTATCCATCAACCTAAGCCAATTGTCTAACAAGAATAGCCTGGTTCTTGCAATCATCTATGTTCTGCATATAAAACATTGTTATACCTGCTATGAGCTCAACCCATGGAAAATTTGATGACAAGTACTTCAAAACAAACCATGACATGTAATTATATTTTAAGAAAACAAAACGATGGTGCAAAGAATCAATCAAGAAAGGTAATGATAAAAAATGATTCATTTATTAATGGGGAGACAACTTAACCAATCAGAAAAGGAACGATTTTTTATGAAGGTATAGGGAAATGAGAGAGGAGGGGCAGGGTTGCATACTTAGGTCTCATCATTGGCTCCAACTAGGGAGAGAACACCCCTGTGGGGTTCTGAGGAAAATAGATCAGTTCCATGGAACTCAATAACTTTCTCCCACCTTCCTTCTCTTACCTTTGTTTCTCTCTGCCAACCATGTATATCTGCTACTGTTTCTCAGCCATGCATCTTCTGGAGTTAAAAACTGAAACTACACTCCAGTTCCTTTGTTGGGATATGGATTATTTATTCACACACAAACTAACTAATGAAATTAAAGTGAAAAATAAAAGAAGCTATGGTACAAGATGGACCTTCCCTCAATCTTTCAAGCAAAATAGTGTTTCAAGAAGTGCCCATTTACTAGGCCTCCAAAGATCTGATCGGTATCATCTAGATTGTGTAAAACAAATATATTATTTTCCAGAACCTAAACCACATTAAAAGGAACAAACCAAAGGTTATTGAACTTACCATGCTTAGGCTTCACATCCCTTCTGTCATGCCACCTCAATACCAGGTCATCTTCTTGAAATATCTCCTTCTTTCTTTTCTTGTCAAAAGATGATTTGATCTTGCTTTGGTATGCCTTAGTTACCTGATTCGGTGCTTATGTATTTTTTTTAACCTCTATAATATGAAATATTCTTATCTGGATGTCATTTGGCTCCTGAATTTCTTCCTGTAATAATTTTAGAAATAGTAGACCGATTTGAGTAGGGAAGACAACATCTATCCCATAGACTAGCTGAAATGGTGAGGTTCACAAGTATCTCTTGGTGATGATCCTATCAACCCGCAAGGCATACTTAAGTTTAGAGTCCCATGATTTATTGTTTTTAGTCAATAATTTCTTGATGATCATAATGAGAGTCTTGTTTGATGACTCGACCAACCCATTCCCCCGAGGGTAGTAGGGCATGGAATGTGTTAAGGTGAAATTATGGCTACCACAAAATTCAATCATGGATTTAGACTTGAATGTCTGGACATTGTCTGTTATAATATTTCTAGGAAAGTCAAACCTAGAAAAGATATTGGTCTCCAAGAAATTCATGATCACCTTGTCAATATCATTTCTGGTGGGACCAACCCCGATCCATTTGGTAAAGTAGTCAGTGGAACTGAGAATCCACTTGTGCTGTAACACACCCACTAGCATAATCAAATTTTTTCGTTGCTTTCTACAGAATCAGAGCCATCGAAATATCTATGGAGGCCTAGTGTAAGCTAGCTCTTTCTTTGTCTACTCCCATGTGATTGTGGGTCCTGATCATAGGTCAAATAACCATGGCGCCTCTCAGTAATTCATGACTCGACGCTATAGAAATGTCGAATCGTTCGATTCTGCAACCGCCAAACCCCGACAGGGCTAGCGATTGGCCAATAGGGATGAATCCCAACACGGTTAGCGAATGGCCAATAGGAACGGGTCCTGTCACGCGGTTGAGTAGAGTATAGGTGGCAAGAGGGAAGCACAACACGGAAGGCGACATGACAGGACACGGGTCCCACTTCACACCCCACACCATTCCGGAACCCCCCCACCCCCAACCCCCCATTAAAGGCAGAATGGAAAGGGGGGTCCAGAATTTGCCTGAGCAATGTTGATCAAGGAAAATAAATCGGGACCATTCAAGAGTTGCGCATTTGATTCCGGACCCCCCCCTCACCGCTAAAGGCAGAACAGAAAGGGGGCTCTGAAATGAAGCCTCAGCCGTAGATCTGGGCGGGTGGACTCTGGTCGTCCAGATCTGCTCACCACTTACCCTAAGGCGCATTCGCACCCTAGCTTAAATTCGACATCTCTTCCTCACATCTGACAGTCATTATAGACCCTAAGATCGTCTGAAAGAATCTCATCCGTTCATCGGGACTTATCATCATGAGAGTCTGAACTCTTGACCACGGGACTCCCAAATCCTCGATCCCCGGTTTCCCGATGTGGTTAATCTCTCGACACATAGCCTCCTTAAATTGGATGGTCCATATCTGTCTCAGGGTTTCCACTCCAGAAATTCCCGATCTCTCGTCACCAGAACTCCCCAGTTTATGATTCCCGATTTCCCGAAATGGGAAATCTCACAACACGTGGCCTCCTTAAATCGGATGGTCTAGATCTGTCTCAGGGTTTCCAACCTGGAATGCCACAATATTTAATCCCCAGAACTCATGAGTTCACGATTCCCGATTTCCCGAAATGGGAAATCTCACGACACGTGGCCTCCTTTAATCGGATGACCCGAATCTACTTCGGGGTTTCTACCATGGAATGCCCCGATCTTTCGTCACTAGAACTCCCGAGTTCTTGACTCCCGATTTCCCGAAGTGGAAAATCTATTGACACGTGGCCTCCTTAAATCGGACGGTCCAGGTCTATTTTGGGGCTTTCGCCCCTATTCACTAGGGGTTTAACCCTCGAGTATCTCCTGACAGATCCAACGGCTGTCAGGTTTTCTAGCCGAGATCTGACGGCTCAGACAGGTTCCTAACTTGTGTGCTCTCCCAAGACTTCCTGGACGTGGAAAGGTTAATGGTCAGGATGCTCTCATGGACCTTGGGCACTTATGGTCCCGATCTCTTCGCTACCCACGAAGACACAAAAAGTCACAGGGGTAAGACACTTAACATCCTACTTTCTCCTACCAAATCTAACGGTCATGAGTGACCACAGATTTCCCGACGGGATCTCGTCCATCGATCAACACCTATCAAGGTTAAGGTACTTAAATTTCTAGCTTCTTATTCTTATCTGACGGTCATGAGTGACCATAGATCTCCCGATGGGATCTCGTCCATCAATTCAATACTTATCAGGGATTTCTTAAGGCCTTGCACCTTCACGTCCTCCTTCCAGGTTCTTGATGGGATTTTCAAGAAGGATATCTCTATGGGGAGGTTTACCCAGGGTACTATCTGAGGCAGATAAGGGTATCGCTCTCCCTAGAACTAGACGTGAAGTCTGAATTAGATCAGTACGCATATAAATAACTATTTATGAGAACATAAGCCCTACGTAGTCTTTCCATATAAACATACAACTACCAGTACTAATCAAGACACCATACAGATATTCTTATAATGAAATCATTCACAATTTCACAGCTTATGATCATAAATGTCAGAATAGATATATTTCAAGATGTCAAAGGCAAAACACTTATCAGAAAGTAACACTAGGGGTTATGCAACTGCTGAGAGGGGTGCTCATTTCCACCCAACCATAGGCTCAGCGACTCCCAGCGGATTTACCACTGGCCACCCCTGAGCTGAGACCACGATGCTGTGAGACTGCATCTCTGTTTTCCAGTGACCAAGAGTGAAGGTTATTCTCCTTCCTCTCTGCTATCACTCACTCTACATATTGTCAGAGTTCTCTTTCTCCCCTCGTGTCTGCCCCCCAATCGCTTCTCCCCCACACCTTATCCTCTTGCGAGGTTGCGTGTGGTGCGATTTCCCTCGCGCTGGTAAGGCCTAACGACTCTACGGATGGGTAGTTCACCTCCCCATCCCTCATTAATTCCTGAGGATCCATCTACCTACCAGCCTGTGAGACATTTAATTCGGGGCCAGCGAGCCGCTTTTGGTTCTCTGGGCCAGTGAAGTCCAAATACGGTATTGTTTTTCGGTGGAAGTTAACACCACCTTTCTAGGTGCCTTCCACCGCCTTTTTGCAGCCATTGTGGTCTCTTTTTCAGCATATCCCCTCTCAGCAATCCTGCAATATAAATTCATAATATTATTCACATTCATCGACCTTTTCCACAAGGTCCATTCACATCACATATTCACATTTTTTAGTTTGCCATAGTTCTTGGCCAGTCCAGTTATTCTTACAAACTGGGGGAAATAGGGTGTTACAATTCCCTCCCCCTTAAAGGAACATCATCCTTGATGTTCTTATCTTTTAACATGAATTGCATGTACAGAAGTAAAAAAAATCGGCTATGCCTGTCTCATGGCATCCTCCATTTCCCATGTAGCCTCATCTGGGCCAAAATGTCTCCACTGCACCTTTACCTGTGCAATGGTTCGGTTCCGGAGCGGGGTTTCCTTTCTGTCCAATATGCATTGGGGTTATGGTAGAAATTCTCCCTCTGGTTCCACCTGGATCACAGACCAGTCAATTATATGATTAGCATCATGTACATATTTCTTCAATAATGAAACATGG
>SNQJ01S0037981.1:42618-70826 GCA_010110895.2 Picea sitchensis
ACATACAACTACCAGTACTGATCAAGACACCATACAGACATTCTTATAATGAAATCATTCACAATTTCACAGCTTATGATCATAAATGTCAGAATACATATATTTCAAGATGCCAAAGGCAAAACACTTATCAGAAGGTAACACCAGGGGTTATGCAACTGCTGAGAGGGGTGCTCATTTCCAACCAACCGTAGGCTCAGCGACTCCTAGCAGATTTACCACTAGCCACCCCCGAGCTGAGACGACGATGCTGTGAGACTACGTCTCTATTTGCCAGTGACCAGGAGTGAAGGTTACTCTTCTTCCTCTCTGCTATCACTCACTCTGCATATCTCCAGAGTTCTCTTTCTCCCCTCGCATCTGCCCCCCGATCGCTTCTCCCCCACGCCTTATCCTCTTGCGAGGTTGTGTGTCATGCCTGACGGCTCTATGGATGGGTGGTTCACCTCCCCATCCCTCATTAATTCTTGAGGATCCATCTACCTACCAGCCTGTGAGACATTTAATTCGGGGCCAGCAAGCTGCTTTTGGTTCTCTGGGCCAGTGAAGTCCAAATACAGTATTGTTTTTCGGTGGAAGTTAACGCCACCTTTCCAGGTGCCTTCCACCACCTTTCTGCAGCCATCGTGGTCTCTTTTTTAGCATATCCCCTCTCAGTAGTCCTGCAATATAAATTCATAATATTATTCACATTCATCGACCTTTTCCACAAGGTCCATTCACATCACATATTCACATTTCTGAGTTTGCCACAGTTCTTGGCCAGTCCAGTTATTTTTACAAACTGGGGGAAACAGGGTGTTACATATGCTTCCCACTGGAGGGTGGATTTATCTCATCTATGAAATATAATCCCCATTATTGAAAGGGGCCACTAGTAGTGATATGATTTATGGGTAGTGAGAGTAATTTTTGTTTCCCTGCAAACTTTTGACATTCATTGCATTCCCTTACTATGGTAAATACATCAGAGAAAAGGGTGGGCCAATAGTACCCTATGCTTAGGATATTCATGGTTGTGGATTTCCAGTGTTAGTTTCCTCCACAAACTCCCCTGTGCATATATGTTGTGAATTTTTTAGATTCATCTTCATCAAGACATTTTAATACGATGCCAACAAGATCCCTCCAACACAAGTTCTGATTTAAAATGCATAATTTTATAGATTTTAATTTGAGAGACCTGACTCTCACCTTTTTCAAATATGGTGGACATTCTAGATGTTGTATAAATTAAATAAAATCTCTATACCAAGGTGAATAAGAGTAGTTTTCATATACCTTCATGTTGTCTTTTCTAGATTGTGTCATGGGTGCATCCAATTGGGTGAAGGTCTGATGCAATTCCAACACCTTACATTTTGATTATGATAGAAACTTGGCAATTCCATGTCCCTTAATCATCCTGGTGGGTTTTATGTGTAGGTCATACTCCAACAATTTGACAATCCATTTCCCTCTCTTCCCTTCACTGTCTGGTTGGACCCGAATTTCTTTGGCATTGTTGCTAGGAACATAGGTTGTTATGCTAGACTATAATACATACGCCCTGAAGGCCTTTAAATCTTTAAAAACACATATGATTGCTTTTCTAATATGTCATACTTTAGCTCAACATATATAAGGTATTTTTTGAAAAATGTTATGGGATGTTCATTCCCTTCTTCATTTTTTTGCATCAGTACAACAACAATGGTTTCCTCGGAAGCGAAAGAGAAGATAAAGAACTCTTTGGCATAGTCATGGCTAACCAATATAGGTGATTCAACCAAATCTTGTTTGATCCTTTGGAATGTTGATTTTTCCTCCAGAGACCACTTAATAACATCATATTTCTTTATCATGTTGGTGATAGGCCTTATGATTTCAACAAATTTTGGCACAAAGTGCCTTAAAAAAATTATTCTGCCTATAAAAGACTGAATAAAATTCTTATTTCTGGGGATTTCAATTTCCTGAATGAAATCAAATATCTTAGGGTCTATTTGTATTCCTCCTGCTAATATGATGTGGCCTAGGATCTTACTTTCTAGCATAGAAAAGTGAGACTTCTTGGGATTCAAAGAGATCCCATACCTCCCGCATTTTCAAAAAATCTGCTCAAGGTGTTGTAAATGTTCACCATCATATTTGGAAAAAATGGTGATGTCATCCAAATATATAACCATAAATTTTTATTTTTCCCCCACGAAGGATATGTCCATAGCCCTCTGGAGGGTGGTGGTTGCGTTCATTAGCCTGAAGGGAATTTTGTCGTACACGTCCCCCATGGGGTGGTGAATGTTATTTTTTATTTGTCTTCTTCACACACTGTTATCTGGTTATAACCAGAGTATCCATCCAGCAAGGAAATCCCATGGGCACCTACTACCCTTTGCAAAATACTATCCATATTGGGAAGGGGGTAGTTTTCCTTTAGAGAAAACTTGTTGAGATTTCGTAAATCAACACAAAAGCATATTTCTCCACTCTTTTTACTCATGGGTACCAAGTTGGCTACCCAATATGAGTACCTTAAGGGCACAATAATTATGGCATCAAGAATTCATTTTAGATATTTTTCAATTATGGACATCAACATTGGATTAAAATTCCTAATCTTATGTCTGAATGGTTTAGAACTAGCCTTCAGAGGGGTCTTGTGATGGATGATGTCAGTGGAAAAAGTATTCAAATCCTCATACGACCATGCAAAAATATCAAAAAAAAAAATCATGAGGCTGACATACCTATCCTTTTGTTTTGTAGCTAATGCCTTGGAAAATTTGACTATTTTGGGATTTTCAGCAGTCCCAATGTTGCATTCCATTACCTCTTCTTCTTGATTTTTGATGGTATCTTTTTTGGAGACATCATAACTTTCAAATAACCTTTCCAGTGGCACTAGACCCCTAAGGATATGACTTTTTTTTTAGCTTCACAATTTTGTGGCCAGCCACTTTGTTCAACATATGAGATGTTTGTTGATTTTCTAATTCATCCTCTTCACCCTCTTGACCTATTGAGATATTGGAGAATTATTCAATGGTCTGCAGAAATCTTTGTAGCTCCAAATCATCACTAAAGACTTTCTAGTGCTTTATGTTGTTTGGTATGGATGTCCTATGTCTGAATTCCACTTGATACTTAATATTTGGACCAATGGGAGGTATGAAGGTATTGGTAACCAAGGCCAAAGAATCTGCCTTTTGATTTCCCTCTCTAGGAATGAAGGAAATGTTAAATGTGAGAAAGAAGTTGTCAACCAGGTCACACACCTCATTCCTGTATTGTTTGAGCCTCAGTTGCTTAGCTTGATAGATTTTTTTGACTTGATTGATCATTAACTCAGAATCACCAAAAAATGCCAAATTGTCAATGGCCATGCCTTTGGAAGCCCTCAATCCCAACACCAGAGCTTCATACTTAGCTATATTTTTAGTAGTCTCAAATTCCATCTTATAAGAGAGTGTTATTACTTCTTGTGAAGGGGAAATGAGGAGTATACCAGCCCCATAACCTTCCTTTGATGAAGATCCATCGAAATACATCTTCCATACTTCGTTTTGTTGATCTGTCGGTGATTGATTTCTGCAGTTGTTGAATGTTATTTATGATTCCTCATCATTTAAATGAAAAACAAATGACCCGATATCATCCTCAAAAACATAAAATGGATGGTTGCTTGGATTATGATGGTCACTGATGATATATGCCAATATTACCTCCTATATATCGTCCTATGTTCTCCTCCAAAAAAGGGATGGTAGCATAAGTGACATCCATTTGTAATGATCCTCCAACCTTGTTGGCCCATATCCTGGACAAGAGCATACCAAACTTGGGGGGAATGGAAGCCACAACGATGTCCATAACTACCCTCTTCATGGGTAACTATGCCAAAGAAATCACCAGATATTTTATTAATCCCAAACATTTGAATTTTTAGAGTCAAAAGAGTAAAGTTCTTGGTAGGGATTGGTGATATCCATACCTAGTTCCTCCATTACAACCTTAGTCATGACATTGTGTGAGGCACTTGAGTCCATGAGACAATCATGTAGGATATTTTCATGGACATCTAAAGATATGTAGAAAGGTGGAGAGGCATCAGATCCATCCTCAATGTGTGGACCCACAGTAATGGTTGGGTTTTCATCCTGCAAACTAATTACATCAGAAGTTACAACAGAAGTAGGTGGTTGCAGAACCCTCATGTCATATTTTTTGAAATTCTCATTTTTCAACAATTTTGACAAATGTACAGGGATCTTCATATTTCTCAACTCATTCTCTAGGATGCAAGATGCTTGTGGCTTATAAGCTTCCTTTACTTCAAGGAAAACAAGTTTAGATGGGGGAGGTTGGTGAGATTTAGTCAATGCACCCTTGCTTGGATTTGTCTTGGGAGGAACCTCTGGTTTTTTGTTATGATCGAGGTGGTGGATTTGGGAGCCCTCATTCTAGGCCTCAAATCATATTTATTTATTTTTTGGCCTTGAATAAATCCATTTTCCCATATCTCAATATCAAATTTATTTGACAGTTGTGTTACCTCATAATCTTGTCGCGTTAAGTGACTATTATAGAAATCAGTTTCATTGAAAAAGTACTAAAAAATCATCCACAACATCAGTATCTACATCCATTTCCTCTATCTGATTTTTTTGGAAAGGAGGTACCACTCTTTTATCATCAGCATTCCTTCTCTCTCTCTCCAATATCTGAAGGACATCATTCAGCCTCCTAAATTGGTTTTTATTTATGTTCCCAACCCCTTTAAAAGCTTTGTTTGGTTTATTATACTCCAATTTCATATTTCAAATCCTTTAATGTTTTGGTAATTTCATCAAGTATGGGATCAGATGTCACTAGTTTAGAGGAGGAAGGGGAATCCTCCTTCTGTTTCTTCTTGTCTTTATCAGATCTAGTATTTAACCTCTTTGATGCTAGGATGTTGGACTCAGCCTCAATGGCTGCTTCTTGCATGGACAACAAGGTGGTGGATATTCTCTCCGTCAACAGAAGGGATAATTATGCATCAAATGCATTGGCATAAGTGATATTCGTGACGAGGTGTTCGATCAAGTTGCGGGAAAAAAATCATATTCATTTACATACAGGTTCTTAGGATATCATCAAGTCATAATCATAGACAAAGACAAGAAGAATACTACAATTATAACAAAATGGGGATCATTCGCATATAATGTAATTCCCTTTGGTTTGAAAAATGCCCCTGCAGGTTTTTCTCGGATTGTGATAGCAGCATTTCGAGAGTTTATCCACACATTTTTAGAATTCTATATGGATTATTGGACGGTGTACGTCCTGTTAAAATATCATTCCAGGCTACTCTGTTTAATGTTTGATAGATGTCGTGAAATGTAGATATATTTGAATCTAAGGAAGAGTATTTTCTGTGTACCTCATGGAAATCTGTTAGGCCATATTGTATGCAGAGAAGGAGTCTTGGTAGACCCATATAAAGTTGTGGTCATTATGAACATCCCGCCACCTACAAGTGCCAAATTTCCATGCTCCACACTGGGACATACAGGATATTATCCCAGGTTCATCAGAAAATATGCAACTATTACCGCACCCCTTAAGAAATTGATGAAAACATCTGAACTATTTCAATGGACACTAGAGTGTGAAAAAACATTCGATATTCTAAAATAAAATATAAGTAATGGAACTATATTGATATTTCCCAATTGGTAAATTGAGTTCCATGTACATGCATCAGGCATCTCCTTGGGAGCCATTCTAGCACAACCAGGGGAAGGAAATATGGACCACCCTATCTACTTTGCCAGCAGAAAACTATCGCAAGATGAATGCAACTACACAACCACTGAAAGGGAAGGTTTATCTATGATTTATGCATTGAAAAAGTTTAGACACTACTCGTTAGACTCTCATTTCAATTTGTTTTACTAACAATTCTGCATTGAAGTACCTAGACAATAAACCTGTACTTGAAGGAAGAATTTGCAGGTGGCTACTGTTTTTTCAAGAATTTTTGTTTGAAGTAATTGTCGAACCAAGAAGATGAAATGTAGGTCTAGATCACCTTTCTTGATTGGAGTTAGGGGAAAGTGGTGGAGCAGTGGATGATCAGATCCCATACGCAGACATGTTCCTAATTGAGGCCATCCCAGAGTATCTTGAAGAAATGTTTTTCTTCCTCAGTACATGGACCTTCCCAGAAACTTACTCCACAACCCAAAAGTGACAAATGGTGGTTCATGCAGTAGACTATCAATTGATTGTCAAACAACTTTATAAATTGGGAATCGACAATATCCTTAGGAGATGTGTCTTGAACCATGAAAGGTAGGATATCCTATGGGAATGCCACGATGGAGTTGCGAGAGGACATGTTGGAAGTAAATCCAATGCATAGAAGGTACTTCAAGCTAGATTATGGTGGGATACATTATTTAAATATGCTAAGGAATATTCCAGATATTGTGACACCTACCAAAGAGTAGGAAAACCATCAGGTCGATATGAATTACCCCTTCATCCAGTCAGAGTACTTCAGGAATTTGAGAAGTGGGTGGTTAATTTTATTGGACCAATCAACCCCCCGACTAAGCACTCAAAGGCCAGATACATCATCACTGCAAATGATTACCTTACAATATGGGATGAAGCAAAGGAAGTTCAAGAATATTCTACAAATACAACTACTAGATTTATCTTCGAGAACATTATCACTTGGTTTGGATGACCTAGAATTTTGACCAGTGATCAAGGTAGTCACTTTATCAACAACACAATCACAACGTTGACAACATAATTCCTTATACAACACCATAAGAGAAGTCCCTACAATCCACAACCTAATGGTACAGTGGAGGCACTCAATAAAATTATGGAAAGGGTACTAACAAAAGTATGGTGTGCAAACAGGGAAGACTAGGATGATAGAGTTCCAATAGTCTTGTGGGCTTACAAGACTACCATGAAGAATATACACAGGTATACTCCATTTCAGTTGGTCTATGGGAAAGAATTTTTTGTGCCCACATAATTTATTACCCCTAGTCTCTATATAGAATGTGATACACACATGACAAACAATGAATCAGTTGGGCAGAGGGGTGCAGACTTGCAAGAACTTGAGGAAGCAAGATTTCTAGTATATTTTCATCAGATAGTTGAGAAAGCTAGATAAAAAGACTAGCATGACAGTAATATTAAGTCAAAAATATTCATGCAAGGGGATAAGGTACTATTCTATGACAACATATATCAGAAAAAATCCAGGAAATTTGTGCATGAATTGGCTGGGTCCATTCATAGTTGCGGAAATACAACAATCTGGTGCAGTTATGCTAGTGCAAATAGATGGTATCCTTTGGCCAGGATGGGTGAATGGTTCCCACCTAAAACCATACATTTCTCATGCTTGAGCCAAAGCACTATTTCTCTAGTCCAAAGGAGCATGTACAGTAGTTATATTTTCATTTCTTGTCATTTCTTTAATTAAATAAATAACATCAAAGTGTGCATTGATTATGCCACAACATATTTTTTATTTTCCAGTCTAAGTGTTTATTTTGCACAAAACTGCTTACTCAACTACACAGGATTGAAACAACCACCATTACATTCAATGAAGTCATTAAATATGATAGGGACCCCCATTGTGATCGGAGGGATGGAGAATCTGAACTTGATCACAGCCCATGTTCCACACACATCATGTCCAGTCATATGCTTTATGATAACCACTGTCACTAGTCAGAACTTTACATTAAGAAATAAATTCATGATACACATATATGCCATCGATATCCCTACCGTGCTCCTCAACCGTTAAAAATTAAGCCCGTCAACCTGACCATGTCTTTGTCAGTACATTCATTAAAAGACAAATATCATTGGATATATCTTACCCCATTATCCATCTCGTTGTACACCTAAGCCTAAGATTGCATTTATGACCTTATGATGAGTTTCTTTATGTGTGCCTACAAAGATTTCCATCTATCCAGTTATAAGACCCTATGAACGTGCGGAGCGAGAATCTTTGTTTGTTGTTATCTACCCTCTGATTTTGAATTTTTTGTAAATGTGCATACCCTGAGAGATTTTCGTTCTCCTATAACAAATATGAACCCAACCCACCCTGCTTATCAACACTTCGGAGCTAGCATACTGTTGAAGGAAAATCCCCCTGCGGACAGGTAGATCTCCTCTTGAGAGATAGACTCTTAACTCTTAAGACAGAAGATGATTATCATGGACACTGACTTCCTTTTAGATCTAGATAAAATAATATGTGATGAGGAAGGAGAAAAGAAGTACCTTTTACCAGTGTTTTTCCCTGCACAGTCTGAGTTGAGCTCCAATCTTATGCTCCTCGATAATCCCTGTAGACAAACAAAAGTACAAACCACTTCCTACTCTACTGAGATTAGTTCGAAATAGACCTATCTATTAGAGACAAATTCATGTGAGATCAAACACAGATTTGAAAAAAATAGGCCAAGCATATTAAGTTAAAGAGAACAACAACGAAGAATGCTTACAGCCAGAGATGTGAGTGTAGCAGCTTCGTCAAGCCTTCCTCATCTGAACCCTTTCTCAAATAGTACACACACCAAATGTTGATGTTCTGAAAGACACCTTCTTCATGAGATCATAGGTTGGATGCTTCACAATACTTTTTCCATCCCTTTCACCATGAGAAGGCTTGTTTAAATAGTCTTGGAGAGGCCCAACCACTTGAGATATCTTTGGGGTAAGTTGAGGATTTTCCTCCTTTAGTTATGGATCTTCCCTAAGATCATGGCTTGACCAAGGATTCAAAACCAACCACCTTCAGATATTGAGGGGATCTTTCCCTCAATCTTTTCAACAAACAAAATTCCGCCTGGAATAGGTAGCACTCCTCCAAAAAGGACATCAGAGCGTTATAGCACTCTTGAAAGAAGAACAACAAGCATTGGCGCTCCTAATAGTGGAAACGCTCCCCATAAAGGGCATCAGGGTGTTATAACGCTCCCTGGAAGTATATGGGGGAGCGCACTCCTCTGAAACTCATTTTTAGTGGTTCTCTCAATGGCAAGAAGGTTTATAAACTCTGTTACCCATTCCTCTTCTTCCAAATCAATTGTTTGAGGTGTTTCAAGTGTCCTTCTGATGTCGTTATAAGAACAACATAGACATTATGGTAGTATGATTTTTCTGACACTTGTGACCAAAATGTGACACTTGAAACACTTGTAATGACGACACTTGCAACACTATCGAAGTGAGTAATTTTGAAGTGTAACAGATTTCCCCCCAAAGTATGAAGTTAGAAGATGAGAACTGATAACTGAAATGCTTTGCATACTTTCAAGCAAGGGTATGGAGTCAGAGAACCTGACGGAAGCTGCACAAAACCATCAAACAAATGTTAAGACATGCTTCAAACCCAAGGCAGGCATACCTATGCTTGAGTGATAGAGACTTTCAAGGTATAGCCGCCATAAATACACTGCGGATCCATAATTATATTGATAAAAGGTATAGCCACTGAAAATACACTGTGGATCTATACTCCCATGAGCTGAACTGATCATAGCCATGAAGAATACGCAGTGGATCTACAAGATGACAAGACATAGCCACGACCAATACAAAGTGGATCTATGTGACAGTATATGTGTCATTGTTCAAGAGAAACTTCGTCGCAACCTGGGAAAAGTACATATCAGAGTGATCACTCAACCCAGGGTCTTCTTACCGATCCCAATGTAGTATGAATCTAACCATGTGAATAGATGTCTTGATGTCGAACATGGTAGAAACCACTTGATTACCGGTCAATGATGTAAACCGTTAACAAGCGCGAGGGAGATCACCATTGATGTCAATGATTCCCAAGGTACTTCTAGTACATTCCAACGAATGTGAATGGATGAGATAAAGTCAAACATCCATGGAATCATATGATCAGAGGTTAATGATGTAAACCCACTGTCGAATGTGAGGAGGCCTACCATTGAGGCATGCAGGTCCCAAAGTACTAATTGATTTCTAAGTCTAGTTTCTAGATAATGTGTTGAAGTCGACAGGAATAGACACATCGAAGGAGGGCCTTGATGTATCCCCCATAAACGACACAAAAAAGACACAGAGATGTAATTTGGTAGATCAAATGAACATGGAATGACATGGGTATTGAGACAAGATATTTTTGATGGTTGACTCTCAAGGTAGATACTTCCCGTGAACACTGAGGCACGATAGCAGAAACATGACATGGACTAAAACTTGATGATGCAATGGATGTTATGACTTACGTTGGGTGACCCAAAGGAGTAAAATAAACTCAAAGGATTGGCTCAGTGCAGAGGTTCAGCGGATTAAAATGTGTGCAAAGACAAGGTGTTGTGTTCAAGGGAGACTCTAAGAGTTGTTGGTAATGTTCTCAAAAACTGCTTGGCTTGCTTCTTTCAATTTTTCCCCCATCCAGATAGACGAGTACCTCTTTTTAATTTAACGAGCTCGAGGAGTGTAACACATGCTCGATATAACTTACCTTCGGTAAGTTCCTCTTCCTTTGTTTAACAAACTAGAAGAAGTAAGGGTTTGATCCCATATGGACCTGTTGATGTTTGTTTAACGAGTCCAAAGACAAAAAACTCGAAGGTTTTTCATGATTATAGAGTCTGGAAAAACACTTAAAAGAGACCTCTCTCAGTTCATTTTTTGTAAAGTAGTTTGATGAGACCAAAAAAGAGATAAACTATCGCTCAATAGACGTTTTCTTCAAATAATTTAACGAGCGTGAAGAGAACAAGGTCGCTCGACAATCTTTTCATATTTAGAGAGTCTAAAAAGAACTTAAAGATGACTCCAATATTGTCCTTTTTCGTAATGTTAGTCTCGCGAGGCTGAAAAAGAGATAAATTATCACTTGAAAGACGCCCTTTCAAACCTTTTAACGTGTGGGAAAGGAAGCAAGATCACTCAATGATCTTTTCATGTTTAGAGAGTCTGAAAAGAGCTTAAAGGAGACTCCAGGGGGCTCCTTTTTCGTGTATCCATACAGGTCCGAAAAAGAGATAAAAGTCTACCCAGATGCATTCTCATGTATTTATGAGCACGAGAAAGAACAAAGACTAAGCTCGGTATGCCCCCAGCTTGACAGCTAGTGGCTTAACTCTAGAATTATCATCAAAGGCTGGAGACATGCCCTCCAAGCTTCAATTCATTCACCGACTTTGAGGTTGTCACCAATTTCTCTACTAGATGAGAAAAAGGAGAAGGGTGGATGAAAAGAAGGTTCAATAGAGGTGACTGTTTCATTTTTTAACAAGCTTGACACAGGAAAAGAACTATGCTCAGGGCCTCTATTTCATTTTTTAACAAGCTTGCTATAAAGAAGAGAAACTATGCTCGTGACTGCTTCTTGATCATGGCTTCCAAGAGGATAATGCTCTCGAAGGATACCATGTCAAGGGACAAAACTTGGCCATGGCCTCCAGGAGATCTTCACTGGATGGAAGATAATCACTTGGGAAGGAACACAGGTCGAGGGTCACGATAGGAGTAAGGGGATCATGCTCCAATAATCCTACCGAAGAAATCACCATGTCCACTACCAAATCCAAATCATCGAAAGTTGAAACCATGGGAGATGATGAAAAATCAACATCAAGAGGGGAGATAGACTGTATATCTGCCCGAATTTCTTCATGAGGGGGAAGAAAAGAGGATCGATGATGGTTATCATCCCAAGGTATCTCATCAATGCACAACATTTCCATGATAGATTCATCCAAGATAAAATTTGGGGAAATGTAATCGATCGTAGATGGCAAGAAACTCAATCGTGATTGCATCGAGGAACTGTCGGGTGCCAATAGATGTTGGTCATCCAACAAGGGAGAAGCGGATTGGATAGAAACGTATGATGGTTCGGCTGGACTAAGTGGCACGGTGTCATCTAGTGCATCGAATTCCAATGGACAAGGTACAATCCAAGGGTCAGATGATTCCAAAGATTGATAAGCCATGGTCGAAATCATATCGACGATGGCAATATGATGTGTAGTCGGTGGAAGTGGTGTAGGGAAGGTACCCATGAGGCTAGAATATTTCAGTAAGCCAACACCAATGCTTTCATACGTGATCTTCTGGTCTCCTAAGAAAGGAATATTGTTGGTAGCGGGAGCATGAGCATCAGTCGTGTAGAAATCCAACTGATCAACAGTGACAATTTTTCCCTGATGAGGAAATTGGACACATCGAAAAAATGACGAGGCAATGGCAGTCATAGCATAAAACCAACTTCTTCCAAGTAAAAATTTGTAATCAAGGGGACCATCGACCACCTCGACATCAACAGTAAGAGTTTTTCCACCCAAATGGATGGGCAGGGACTGTAAAATCCCATGGGGATGAAAACCTCACCCATCAAAGGCACGTAACATCGTTGGTGATTTGTTAAGTGTGGGTGATTTTAAACCTTTCCAACATGCTAAAGATATTACACAAGTTGAGGCTCCCTCATCCAGAATAGTTCAGTGGATTTGTTGATTATGAACAACAACATCAACTTGAAAAGTAAGTTGGTGAGAGAGTCGAGACACATAATTGTCCAGGTTAAACATGATATGGTTGGACGACTCAGGATCAACAGCACCAATAGCGGCCAAGAGCATTCTACGTTGACTGGGGCAATGCTGTAGAACTTCTAATGTAGACATAACACATGGTGCTTGAGCCAAATCTTCAACAATGTTGTAGTTTTGGGTGGCACGTGAACTAGTATTAAAGGTAGCTTTGCGGATAGTGCTCTTAGGAGGGCATAAGATAGATTCAAACATGGGTTTCTCAATCGGAAGTGGTCCAGACGGAGGATTAACTGATGTAAGACTAACAGAAGATGATGATGGATCCAATAAAGTACCAGTACTATTAGTGTCCTTTCCTTTGTCATGGTTACCTGGTGTGTCGTATGTCTTAGAGAGAGTGGTCAAATTGATCCCATTCAACATATAAATATGTGCACTCGACGAAGCCTCATCGTGAGGATCGCTAGAACTGTCCCCAGGAGAGGGGGTTTGAGCAACCATGGATTGTTGTTGTGGAAAAGGTTGAGTAAGCACAACGGGTAGTGACTTTCCTTGGAAAATTTTGGCCACTTCATTGCAAAGTGGAAAGTCTCGAGTGTAGTGATCATCACCACAAATGATACATGGGAATTTCAGTTTCCATTATGTTTGTTTTTCGGTAGCAGGTGTTTGAGCATGATTTTTTGGTTGTTCATTGTTATTTTTTGACTTATTCTTTGTCTTCTTCTTACCTCGGGATTGTTGTGAAGGGGAAGATTGAACTACATTCACCTCAGAGATATGAGTTTGGGGAGAGGTAGAGGAAAGTGTGAGCAATTGGAAAGTATATTGAGTTTTGACGGAACCGATAACACCATCCAAATGAGATGAGGATGGCGGTTTAGATGGATCGGTATTAGCCCGAGAAGCATTTGGAAGAAAATCATACAAAGTATCAGATTGTGAATAAACCAAATCTAAGTACTGAACCTGAGCGATGGCTTGTTCCTCAATGACCACACCACCCATAGTGACATCGCAAGTGATCGTGGGTAAAAGTGATTTAGTAAACCATTCTGCCAATAATATGTCAGGAATGATTGCCTTGATCATCCTTCATCGTTGCCTCCACTCATGAATATGGTTAGAGATATGCATGGAGTTAGTTTGATGAAGGGAGGTCAAGAGTTCAGTACCTGTCTCGTAGAGAATAGGCAGTTGAAAGTGCGTGAGGAAAGACATGGCGAGGGAATTGAAATCATGAAAAGAAGCACGTGGTAGTTCAATATACCACTTTTCCACCGAGCCTGTAAGTGTTCGCTGGAAAAGACGCAAATGTACAGAATCATACATGAGGGAGTTTGATGAACACCACAAATGGAAAGTCATCACAGGGTTGTTTGGATCTTCGCCAGATTTTCCATCAAATTTCAAAATATCAGAAGGAATTTTAGCTAGAATGACTGGCCAAACCGGTGAATGAAAAATAGGATCATTAGTTAACTGAGACAAGTCTGGGAGATCTAGAGTCACAAGGAAAGGTAGTTGTCGGTTAATTTGCGGATGATACTGGTGCGGCATAGGAACACCAGTAGGACCATAAACTGGGTTAGGTGGATAGTTGTAACCAGTAGGTCCTCCTATATATGGTTGTTGTTGGCCAATATAAGAAGGATTCGATGGTGGATGAGAAACATTTTCATAACCCGGTGGGTTCTGAGCATTATAGGCTAGGTGATTTGCTTGCCCATGAGGAGGATAAACATTTTTCCCTTGAGAATGGTAAGGAGTAGATCTCGGAGGCAGATACACATTAAACCCATGAGGAGGATATGACTGTGGTCCCGGAGAACTCCAGGTGGTGTTTGGGATACCGCCCGGATAAGATTGCCCGTAAGATGTTCTAGAAGGAACGGGATTTGATACCCCTCCTAGCGGGTTATGAGATGAGTGCCCCCCAATGTGGGTTTGAATGAAAGTGCCTCCTAAAGATACTCCCCAGGATTGTGAAGGGTTTCCAGCAAACAAAGGTTTCCCCCCTACCAGCGATGGATTAACGACCAGGGAATGACTGGAAAATGGAGGTTGCCCTCCAAGAGGAGCATGAAAAGGGGGTTGTCCCCCAGGAGGGGTAGGCCCGCCATGGAAAGGTAGTCCTCCAGGAGGGAAAGTTTCGTTAGATGGTGGTTTCCCTCCAGCCGGTTGTGTTTGGCTAGCAGGGGTCTGTATTCTCAGGTGAGAAGGTGTCCCAGTGGGATCGTGCGGAACATGTGGAGTTGTAGAGTAAAAGCTTGTAGAAACGGGGGTAGATATTGAAGTGCTTTGGAGATGAGTAGAGGTGATGAGTCCAACATTAGGATGGACTTTTTCTAGTGTAATAGTAGGGTTAATAACCTAATCGACTGGGTGATTCGTGGTTTGACTGGATGGTCCTGTTTCACTAGGAGGGTCATGAGGATGAAAGGGCTGTCGAAAGGATTCAAAATGTTCATAGAGATCGTGTCCCGATGAAGTCCTCCATATAGAACGAGCAGGTGTGGGAATGGTATCTACTACGATACTAGGATGAACAGGAGTCATATACTTATCACCAAAGATTGGTTATGTCGATCCCATATATGTTTCGGTAAAAATCCTCTCTGGTAATCGTGGGACCTCTTCGTCTATGACATTCCCAAGGGATTCTAAATGAACCAAAAGTGGTTTGAGAGGAGTTATCGACATATATGTAGTGGTATTTTCAACCATGACCAAAGCGCCTTCTGAGTTATCTAATAGAGGAGCAATAACACTTCCAGCGTCGTATTGATTTCTACCTCTCTACGGTAGTTGTCTTCTGGAGGGTTAGGAGGTAAGGGTTGATAGCCTTCCAGAGCCAGCCCTTGCATCCTATGTGATCGGCAAAGACCTTTATCGTCTACAGGCTCAATTGTGGAGAATAACAGAACACACTAAAAAACTAGGGCCAACTAATCAAAAAGAAACAGCATATGCTAATAAAATCTAGGAATCAACCAAGCAAACAAAACTTCTTTCGATGATCATACTAGTAGGTGATGAAATCTAGCATCGCATGATCAAGTTGAGAAGGGGCTAGGATATGGTGGAATAGTTACAATGGTGACCTGCTTGACGGACTTTCACCTTGGTGCAAGCTTCCACGCAGTAGTTGTGGATTTACCCTCCAAGGAGCCCGAGTGAGTTTGACCAATGTATATTCCAGGTACAGTGAGACTTCCCTTCACCGTCACCTTGTGTAAGTACCTAAAGATTATGGCAACTAAAGACACCAATTCACAGTGAGTCCTTGGGAGGGTACAGTCGACAGTCCAATCCGAAACGTATGGGCAGGATAACAAGTCCGAAATCAACCCGAGAAGATCCCACACATAATCGTGGGTATACCTTCAAGTGACCCCCAATATACGATCCAACCACTACAAACAGTTGAACCATGAAGGGGTAATCTCCATTATTCACCCGAATGCGACCTCGTGCGTAACCCCTGTGTGAGAGGGGGATCCCAGAAAACCAATACGACAATTGGATTTACCTCTCCCTAGCTCAAGATGCTAATGTTTTTTTTGAAAACTTTGGAGAGTTGTACTCACAACCTAATCCAAAGTGCTAACCCTAGTCTACAATTGGTGGAAGATCCTAAAAACAAAAAATGTTCTAGATAATTTTTAATCAGCGTTCGTTTTACAGATGTTCTTTACTCAAAGGGTGCATGAAAGTGAAACTGATGGAATGATGAATCAATTCCCAAAAAGATGCATAAAATATGATAATAAATCTTTTCTCTTCAATGAATTCCTATTTAAGGGAAAGAGAAAGAGTCGTTTTCACTATCAAACACTAATATTGAATGTCCTCAATCAATTTGTTCTCAATTGAATGTAATGCAATGCTAAAACATTTCAGAAATGAATTCTAATATGCAAACCAATCACTAATATGTATTTATTTCATTTGTATGTGAATGATGATTAATTCAATGTAAAAAACTTCTCCTGCTAACTACCCTTTCAGATCAAGGAGATTCAGACAAGCATAAGCAGATTTCGCACAAACAACACACCCTCTTGCTATGATTGAAATAGGAAGCAAAGAGAAAACAAAAGATAACAAGGAAAAATCAAACAATTCACACAAAAGAGAGATGTTTAAGAACGATGACCTTAAAGAACCAAATAAGATGATTCACAAATTTCTGATGCCCTTCACCAGAGTTCCCGCTCAGTCGGATAGGAGAGAAGAAAGCAGTGGATTGATTCCAAGTTCTCAATAGCAGAAAAACTCAAAATAAAGAAGAAGGCCACAAAATATGAACAACAAAGTTCTTATTTCTCATAGGGAAGGATGTCAAAGGTCAATAGGAAGAAGCATTGAATCACAAAGAAGCTCGGCAAGTGAAAAAAAAAAAAGAGACTAGTCTTCAGAAAAGACAATTCTGGAAAGGATTTTTTGCAAAGAGAGGCCAGTGATTTGGTGTAAGGGGAACCAAATAATTATAACTCTTTTTTTAAGGCCTTCAGGGATCGTTGGTGCCCTGATAACAAGGTAGGGGAGCGCCAGGCTTCCACAACTCACAAAAATGTCCAAAAAACCCAAAATTTCAGTCAAACTTTGGCAATCAAGATGAATGTGATGGGGTAAGGAGTCAATCAACATATGAAATCAAACATATGGGGTGAACAAGGTATAAAAATAACAAAGGGTAAGACAAGGTCTGTGAGGAAAACCAAAAATGAAAGTTTTGATTCGATCCCCAGCAGAGTCGCCAATTTCTGTTGAAGGAAAATCTCCCTGCAAATAGGTAGATCTCCTCTTGAGAGCTAGACTCTTAACTCTTAATATAGAAGATTCTTATCATGCACACTGACATCCTTTTAGATATAGATAAACTAATATGTGAGGAGGATGGAGAAAAGAAGTACCATTTACTGGTGTTTGTCCCTGCACGGTCCGAGTTGAGCTCCAATCTTACACTCCTTGATAAGCCCTGTAGACAAACAAAAGTACAAACAACTTCCTACTCTACTGAGATTAGTTTGAAATAGACCTATCTATTAGAGACAAATTCATGTGAGATCAAACACAGATTTGAAAGAAATAGGCCAAGCATATTATGTTAAAGAGAACAACAATGAAGAATGCTTACAGCCATAGATGTGAGTGTAGCAGCTTCGTCGAGCCTTCCTCGTCCGAACCCTTTCTCAAACAGTCCACACACTGAATCCTGATTTTCCAAAAGACACCTTCTTCATGAGATCATAGGTTGGATTCTTCACAATACTTTTTTCATCCCTTTCACCATGAGAAGGCTTGTTTAAAGAGGCTTGGAGAGGCCCAACCACTTGAGATATATTTGGGGTAAGTTGAGGATTTTCCTCCTTTAGTTATGGATCTTCCCTAAGATCATGGCTTGACCAAGGATTTGAATCCAACCACCTTCAGATATTGAGGGGATCTTTCACTCAATCTTCTCAACAAACAAAATTTCACCCAAAATAGGTAGCGCTCCTCCAAAAAGGACATCAGAGTGTTATAGCGCTCTTGAAATAAGAATAGCAAGTGCTGGCACTCCTAACAGTGGCAGTGCTCCCCATAAAGGGCATCTGGGTGTTATAACACTCCCTGACAGTATATGGGGGAGCGCTCTCCTCTGAAACTCATTTTTAGTGGTTCTCTCAATGGCAAGAAGGTTTATAAACTCTTTTAACCCATTCCTCTTCTTCCAAATCAATTGTTTGAGGTGTTTCAAGTGTCCTTCCTATGTCATTATAGGCACGACATAGACATTATGGAAGTATGCTTTTTATGACACTTGCGACAATTGTGACCAAAATGAGACACTTGCAACACTTGTAATGATGACACTTGCGACACTATCGAATCGAAGTGAGTAATTTTGAAGTGTAACACATACCGAGAGAAAAAGGAGGTCAAATTCCATCTCCCAAAGAAGTAATCCCAGATGAACCATATGATTCGAGGATCAAGATCTTCGGGGATGTTAAGGGGAAGACAGAGCAAGTGAAACTTTTGTACTTTGATCTGATGGACCAGGTATTGTTTCCATAGATGAACATTGTCGTGTTCTGGGACTTGGTCCCAGATACAATGGGAGGCATGCATTTTCTCTCAAATACAAATTTCATCAACCTGTTCAACTCCACAATCATGCACCTCAGGGATCTACCAGTCTTCAGGACCACTGGAGAGGTTGCGCGATGCACAAATTTTCTGGTAATTTGAGTGCACGAAAAAATCTTATGGCTTAACCAAAGGTATATGATTCATGCAGAATACATCCACAAACTCACTGGCTTATCTCTTGAGGGTGAGGATATGTCCAAAGGATTCCAAGGCCCAAGCAAGCATGGGAAGAAGAAAGGAGAAGTTATCCTATACGATAAGTTCCACACACACAGAGGTGGGAAAACAATGAAGATTGACCCAATCATTCCAGAGACTGTCTGGACAACATGCTATGTAATTGAGAGCAAGGTCATGGATTCCTAATACAAGGGATAATGTACCTTAGATTCTCTTTTAGTAGCCGACTTCTGTGAAAATGGAGTTGTGTTCAACTGGGGCAGCTACCTACTAGAGGAAGTCCTGGTCACTTGTGAGGAAGCTTAGGAGAAAGAAAGAACATTCACATATGGATACCTACTAGTAGTGTTTGCAATGTGGAAATGGAAGCCACCCATGAAAAGACAATTAGCATCGGTGGACAAAGGTCGCTTGGAAAAAATGCTTGAGTCGTAGTATGCAAGGCTAGATCAAGAGAAAATGGAGTTCAACAACAATGCCTTTGGAAAATAGTATACTCAGTTAATCGAAGAAACTCAGCAATGGCACATACCACATGAGTTTTTGAAACTCAATACCCGGAACATATCCTTTGGCCTGAATTTCCACAATACCCTTGTCTGGTCAAGGCATGCGAAGCCCGAAGACTTCCACTCTAGGTTTCTCCCCTTCTACCTTGATGAGGAGGTATTTGATAAAGAATTCATGTCATGCACTGGTGTCAAGCACAATCCACATAAATATGGAATGAACTACCTCTTGCCTATAGATATCCTGAAGAAAAAGGGGCAGAAAGAAGGAGTAGGGATGAGTTCTGGCCCAATAGCGAAGAAAAAAAGGGTCTAGACGCAAATGGAATAATAAGAATAAGAGGATGTGGAACCTTTGCAGAGAAACAAGAAGACGTTTCCAATGTTTCTTCATCTCCCATACCAAGTCGTGTTATCAGGTAAATATGTCAATGACATCCTCGTCGTTACTTTCATAGGGGACCCTTAAATCAAAAATCCATGAATAGGTATTTATCCTGTGAATATATTGTATCCTTAGATGGTATCCTTGGCTATACCTCATACTAGAGCAGTCGCTCAAGCTACTAAAATTTTGATTAACATCACAGAGGATCTCGAACCACACACCACCACATCCACAACCATCATCACTAAGAAACCTCCATCGCCACCACAAGCCCCATCTCCACCGCAAGACACCACCATTCCATCCCAAACCACTTCACCCAAGACCATACAGCTATATCTCCCAGACCCATCGGAGAATGTACTAGAATGAACTACCCTAACCCTTGAAGCCTCGATCAAGTCAGTTTCTCCTTCGGTACACATTATGGGCACTATGCCTTCGACCAAGAGTCAAATTTTTCCAATAGCGCAAGTTCCAGGCACTCAAAGTCCTCTCTCAACTATCTATTTTGATATTCCCATCAACAGAAGTGAAACTCCAGAAGTTTTGTTACAAAAAGAGGTAGGAGCACAAACGATTCAGAAATAACCTGAAACTACATCAGGGTAGAGTGCATAATCTTTGAAAGAACAACTAGAACTAGTATTCCAGGATCCACAATGATGCGAGAAACTATTGTATCTTTTACTAGACAAGACATAAATGTTTCCTCTACTTCTAATGGCTCTGGAGGTTAGACTTGCACATCAACTATAAGGCCCATCCCCAGGGGATGAAGAGCTGGAGACACCCTTCACACAATCGATCACCAGTGGACTGCCAATACAAGTAAAAGTACACCTGTATGCCACTCCTTCATCGGGTGAGTTTTCTTAGTTACCAACATCACTGCTGGTAGGCATAATCAGATCCTCGACTGAGAAACTGGAGCAAAGGGTCCAGTAGGTCGAACGAGAGGCAAAGTTATAGAAATAAGAAGAACTCCTTACGCAAGAACAATGAGCATAGTATGAATAATCAAAGATTCAGGAAGAACAAAAGGTGGAAAAGGTAAAGGAAAAACTCTCAGAGGCTTGGACAACAGTCAGGAAGACATCGCCTCAACTGCTAGAATATGGCACAACAAGCGAGCATGTGGAGCAGATCGAATTAATTCATGTATCTTGGATAGAATTGGTAGAAAGAGAAGAAAATATCTAGGCATAGTTGCAAGAAAGTAAGAAAGAAGCTTCACTGAAACCCAAGAATCTACAAGAACAAATAGGAAAAAATGTTTTGGAAGGGAACAACGCAAGGGACACCTTGCACAAAAGGACTGCATAATGCATAAAAATATTCAGAGAAATTATCAATTGGATGGGAATCATTTAAAGGCACAACCAAACATTGGAGGACTTGTGCATGAAGATCCAATCACTCAACGAAGAAGCAACCAACACCCTAGATCCGCTGGAACAACAAGAGAAATTTGACAAAATCCAACATGTGGACAATGAACTCAATGTGTTATATGAAGCTCAAACTATGGCCAAGAAGAAACTACAAGAGTTTCGACCTATAGTTCAGACAACATATCTACAGATGCATAAAGTGGATTCCATAGTTGACTCAGAGTGGAACTCTTTAGTTGTGTCAAATCCAAAAGAGTGCTTCACATATGCCACCCAACAGTTTTTTGTTGAAGCTTCACTGCTTGCTAGGAAATGATAGGACAAAGTGGAGAACTTCCTAGATGTTAGGAAGAGAGCCCTCAAAATAGTACATGAGTTGGGTCTTTCATTTGAAGAATATAAAGCATAACTATTCCAAGATGGAAATGAAAGAAATTTGGAACCAGAAGGAAAGAGAGAACAACAAGACAACCCAGAGACCACGGAAGAGTTGAAGACTTGACTTGGGGCAAGTCAAGGATTGTGGTCAGAGCCTATTGGGCCCTTTGCTTTTTTTAATAGAAGTTGTGCATGTCATATTGTAGCTTAATTTTGGAGAACAAAAGTTGTGCAAGATGTTGAGGATCTAGATAGTGAACCAAAGAAAGAAATAGAAAGCGGTTGGAAGGACAACGCAACATTGATATTAAGGAAAGAAGTTGTAACAATATCAAGAAGAAGAGAGAACTCTCGGGTTCTCAACCAACAAACCTAAATATCAAATTATATATATGAGACTAATAGGATTGTAAAAGGTTGTATGTTATTGTTATTTTTTTTGTTGGGTTGTAGTGTTGTTATTGTTTTCTAGGGTTGTTAGTCCAGAATTGTTGATTTTATCATTGTTATTGTTGTTGTGACAAGATTCACTGTTGTAATGATCTATACTATTAGCATAGATAAGTTTAGGAGATCTGGGTAAGAACCAGATCATCAATGTCTCAGAGTTATGTATCAGTCTAGATGTAAAGGACCAAGAGACTATAATATTGTCTCATATATGATGAAGAACATCCTATGAGTACTTGTATATGAGGATTGCACTATGAGAAGAACTTGATATGTTAATATAATTGGAGACCTACATTTTGAATATATATCATGTGTATTTAGTTGTAATGCATGAATGTAATGTTGTTATGTATTATCTTTATGTCTGATATACCTAATTGATTCTTTAAGAATGGCGACACAACTCTGTTTCTTTATTCCCAGTTAGGAATTGCTCATAACTGTTATAGGTTTAGTCTATCTTGCGCAAGACTACAACGAGTCTTGATAACTCAAAGGTTTGTCTAATCATTCTCCTTACCCTTCCCTCTCTTTCTTGTCTCGGTTGCACTTCGGGTGAGACTTCTTCCCTTCTAGGAAGATGAAAATGCGAGTGCTCTAGACTACTTCAATACCTTTTGCTGGTAACCTAAGAAGGACCCTGGTCTGAACAATTTTGCAACAACAAATGGTAAAAGAACATAAGGAAAAAGAGTTAATTAAGCATCATCGAAGGTAGGAGGAGAGCATTGAGAGGAAGGAAATTTCATGGAAATGAAGGTGACCTTATAGCTATAGGATACATGATGCAACCATCAAATATAACCTCTTAGGGAAGATAGCAAGGAAGTGGTGACTAGTCTCAACTAAGGAATGCCATATTGAATTTATCCCTAATCAAGACAAAGAACTAAAGGGATACAATCAAATATGAACATATAGAGAAAATAGGTGGTCAATAAGAGAAAATATAAGACAAGGAAGAGAGGAAAACATTTCCCTAGGCATCTTAAGGATAAGGTAAAGAAGAGACATGAATAATAAAGGTATGATAGGCTATGATTAGGGGACTAGAAAAATGGAAGGGGGGAAGAAATCAAGGAGAGTAGGTGTTACCCTAATAATATCAAGGTGATAATTGAGGAGAAAGAGTTGGGTAAGAATACCTAGAAAGAACCATCAAATGGACATGTAGTAGGATAGATTTCCCTACGAATAAGGATAGGAATTCTAGCCTAAGGGATATTGGATGAAAAAGAGAAATAAGGGGTAGATTCCATGGGTGAAGGAGGAAGGATATATTGTAAAGGAATAGGTTCCAACATAGGAAAAATACAAGGAATAATGTCACTTGTTCATTGAGGGATTGTGTGAGGAGGAGGAGGCATCAGTGTAATATCGGAAACTAAATGGATACCACCCATTGTAGTCAAACTGTGATATAAATGGATCATTATATAATTTTTTAGAGGCCATGTTAATACTACATATGAAATAGGATCAAGTCTTGATGGGATCAAGAGGCACATCATCCCACTACTGGGTTGGGGAAATACTCGAAATGTATCTAATTTAGACTCAGATTTGGGTTGAGAAGGAAAAGTGTTAAGTTGAGAACATACATTTTGTTTCATAGAAGTGTCTTGTTGATATGAAATATCTTGTATTAGGGAAGTGCCATGTCGAGAGGTAGAATATTGGATTGGTTTTATATATGGTGAACTTCATTGGTAAGAGGAAAGATTATTCTATTGAAGGATGTGATATTGAGTTGTTAAGGTGGTTGATCCCTTTCGAATCACAACTTCAGTTTTAATTGCCCTCTCAAGGGATGACTAAGTCCTGCAACTTGCAACTACTAGCTAGGAACATCACAGTGCAAGATCTCAACATTCAGGTGTCCTATGCTATGCTTCAAAACAATAAAACCCAATTCAAATCTAGCCATTGGGAGTGCTCTACAAACCATTTAGACTTCTGGAAGAAACATACCAATTTTTTTTCCATTGTTAGTGATCCCCTGAGTGTCTCTATCTCTTCTAAGGGTGGTAGGGTCTCCTTTGTTGCTTGCGTTGTGGTGTAGGGCCTCCTTTTCTCATTGTTGGGTTGGAATGTCACAATTCACATGGGTAAATGGTTGAGGGTTCTCTCCAATATGGTATCCACTAGTTTGTCGTGGGTTCTCTCCTCCCTCTCAAGACAACCACCTCCTTCTCGTGAAAAAATACCTCATAGGGAGTCTCGTACAAACCCTAAACAATACTGTGACCAAACCCAAGAGATAGTCGTATGCAATATGAAGGTCTCCACTATGCGGGGGTTCTCTCCCACCTCTCGTTGGTTGATCATATTCTTGATATAATATACCTGTATGCAATATGTAGGTGATTTCCACTGTGCAGGGGTTCTCTCCTCCCTCTCTCTAGTTGAGCGTATTCCTGATAGATAGCCGTATGCAATTAGCAGGTCTCCACTACACGAGGTTTCTCTCCTCCATCTCGCTCTCCTCCCTCTCACTGGGATTGAATGGTAGGGGTCTCTCTGCTATATGGGAACAATATCACTGAATGATTTTCTAGTGCTTTATATCGTGTGAATGGGTGTGGGCTTATTTTGTTTGAAATTTGTTTTTGTTTTTTATGTTTTTAATATAATCAATATATAATTGATATACATTACTTAATACAATATATATATATATATATATATTAAATATAACATTATATTAATAACTCTAAGGGATAATACTCTAGGGGATAATAATAACATGATATTAAGAAGTGTAGGGGATAATACTCATGAATATGTAAGGATGAGACTATTTTCACTTTCCCTGGAGAATGATGCCATGGATTGGTTTATAAATATACTTGAAAACAACATTAGCACATTTTCTCAATTATGAGATGTTTTTATGGAAAAATGGAGTGAGAAGAAGGATAATAGGTACTTGTTGGATTCCCTTAGTTCAACCAAGAGAAATGAAAATGAGACCATTGAGGAGTTCAATAAAATGTTCACTCAAATTTTCCAAAATATCAATGAGAACATTAAGCCCCACAGGAAATAAATTATTATATATTACTTAGATTTCTTTTATGGAGAATTGAGATTTCAATTAAGGAAACAATATCCTCAAAAAGTCGCATATTCTCAATAGGATGCCATCAAAGTTGAAAATAATATGTCTACCACTAGAAGATCAAATCAAGCAAGCTCCTCCAGGACTATGAGTGAGCCCAAGAAAAGTGTAGTCAATACAAATAGTTTGAAATATGAAATGATGACCTTTCTTTCAGATGCTATGAATAGGATGGAGGCTTATTTTTCTAAACAAACAGAAACACTTCAACAAAAAAATCAAGCCATGCAAAACAAGATTGTGTAATTAGAAAGGAAAAATAAACAAGACAAATTCAACCAAGAGGAAATAATGGTTATGATAAGTCTAGGAAACCTTAATATAATCAAGGAGTTCCAACTCCATTGGGTGCTAACAATGTGGTTGACCATGAAATTTTACCATGGTGCAATCCTTGTGGCCTACCACATGATCAAAATACTTGCATGGTATCCAAAGAAATGTTTCAACAAGTCGGTGAGATAAACAAGGATGGACCTAGTGACTTCAACAACTATGTAGGTGAGTGGCCTAACATGATCAATAGTGTTTCCAACTCTCCTAATGAAAAAGAAAAAGGAGTGAAGGGAAAGGGTCTAGATTTATCTACCATTGCTAGAGATTTATCACCCAAACCATCCCAAGAAGAGATAAGAAGGAGGATTTGAGAGAAGGATTGGGTCACATATCAATGAAGGGGTATCATTAATGTGCAAATGGGATATGGGATCCATGAATAGGCTATTTATGAACCAATAATCAGTATTAAGTTCTAACCAATGTCAAGGAAGAGAAATAATGTCCTTATGTCCTAAATGAAGAGTCTCGAGTGAATCACCAAAAAGAAAAACCATGAAGATTCTCAAGTTATGTCATTGAAATCATCCTTGAACCATGACATAGGACCTTCATAGGGTATCTTTGGCCTACTAGAGGGATATGGGTTCCATTATTAAACCACAACAAAGGCCCTAAAAAAGAACATGTCTCAGTTCCACACATGGCATAGTTATTGGGTACATCATGGTTAGGGTTTTGTAGAACTTGAGTGGGATATGAGGGCCCTAAATGTCACTTCTTAGGCTCAATAATCATGAACAACACCTAGAAACCACAACAAAATCCCTCTCTAAGGGGTCCTTATCATTAGAGTTGGATAAGGACACCATTAGGAGGTTTTTTGCAGTAAGGATGGGTAGAGAGGCCTTAGCCAACACATCACTCATTTGTAAGGCTTCCTTGATGGCCTCCAATTAGGATACAAGTTCCATGAGTAGGTTTTATTCCCTAGAAATGGGTATTAACACCTAAAAATGGTTAAGGGGGGAGTAAAGGACTTAAGCCATAATTGAACCTTCTCAAGCTCATGTGCCATGAACAACACCTAGAAACCATGAGATGAGCTCTCACTTTAATATCCTTGGCCTAATATTTGGACATGAGTGCCATTTATATGTTTTGCATACTACATATGGGTCTCGGGGTCTTGACCATGGTTGTGATAGGGAAACAAGCCTCAAGCCCTCAACCACGGTCAAGGGAGGGAAACAACAAATCAAGCCCCAAACATATCATATCTAGATCAAGCACCATGAACAAGTCCCCAGGTCACCACACAAGACCATGGATGGGTCACAAGACCTTAGATATCATCAAAGAATGAAAACAAGTGCCTTATAATATTGTTGAATATTTTGAAGCTGATCAATATCCTTGAACACATCCTTAAACCAACATAACATAAATTTGTCCTTTAAGAGAGATATAGGCATCATGATTAGGTTTTGTACATTGAAAATGGGTGTAGAGGCATAAACATGGAAAGTTGGTGTAATATATTGGATATAAAAAGTATGCAGAACCGAAATAAAATGCTAGAAATGGCAGAATAACAACAATATAACTAGAACAATCACCACAATAGAATTGGAATGATATAAGAATAACAACAGAAATAACACTTTGATTCTGGAAGCAATATTCATGGGCCTCTTCGAGGGGGAAACCTAAAGTTGAGCAGAGCTCTATTACAATAATATCCAAGCTAGGGTTCTCATACCCTTGAATCCTATTTATACTAAATATGTTTAACAAAAGAAGCATCTAGAGGAAGATCATTCTAGAAGTGAAAGCTTCTATTAGGTCTTCTTACATTCGACTTATTCTATTTTATTGAAAGGACTTATTAATATTGAACTTTATTACATCTGAATATATTGTTCTACCTATGTGCGGGTTAGGACCCTAACATGTTTTCCCCCTTAAAAACAACCTTGACCTCAATTCTTGAGATGTGGAAATTGTTGCAGAATGGTAGCTGGTTCCCAAGTGGCATCTGTTGGATTTGTATCTTTCCACTGGACTAACACTTTCTTGATGGTTCTTTGATGCAGGTGACGCTCACGCTAGTCCAAAACTACTTGTGGATGTAGCCAAATGGATCCTTCTTCGTCTAACTCGGGAAGGTTGGTTTGAATTCGTCACTTAGTTCCAATCACCTTCTTTAAGCATGAAACATGAAAAACAAGATGTAGCTTAGAATGACTGGGAAAAGCTAACTAATAGGCCACCTATCCCACATGTTTGAGAACTATATAAGGACCATAGGATTTGGGGGCTAGCTTCTGAAAATGCTCGGCCTTGAGGGAATTTTTCTTTTAAGGTTGTAGTAGAAGAAACACCCACTACTACATTGGGCGCAAATTACGACGAAATATTACGACGATTTAAAATTTTGTCGTATTTGTTTTTCTTTTTTTGGACTAAATATACTTTTTTTTGGGGGTCCAAATGTTGGTCACGAGCGACCTTCCAAGTTGGTCGTTTTAACGATGAAATTTGGTTGATAGAGCAACCAACCCCCAATTAGTCGCTATAGCAACCAACAATGGCACGTGTGAGAATCAAACAGTCATTTACGACAAATAAATCCTATATATATCTCAGTTACGGAAAATTTGCTATAGTTGCGACAATCATTTTCTACAGTTGCGAAAATCATTCGGGTGTTCTGATGCAATGGTGTTCTGGTTTTTTATGAAATCTTGATTTCAATTCTCTTTCAAGAAGAGAAACATTGAATTGATCAGACTCTAC